>JAAOIU010139969.1:0-14975 GCA_018107765.1 Hypogeococcus pungens | reverse complement strand
AACTCGAATCTCGACCGCATAACACATAATCGTCTAAACACGACGCGGCGGCGACGTTAGATCGCAATGAACTTAAAAACGTCAAATTATCATTCCAAGAAGGTATCGTACGATGAATGTTTGCGGTTTACATACTTCGTACCTTACCTATATCATAAAACTGCAACATACTCGTATTCAAAATTACGCCTAATTAAGAAAAAAATTAACTGTTACAACGCACCGACAGACATTCGGCAGCCGCATCGGTTTTTTTCTCTTGCACAACATTCTAGCACTCTTGATAATAGTAATTTGTATACGTAGGTATGCTTAGACTTACCTACATAAAGGATGACTAAAAATTGGCCGGAAAAATTAAACTTGTGAAAAAGTCCAACGTCATTAGCCACCTTATGCTCGTAAAATCTTTGTCGTATTTTCACGACAACTCGTCACAACTGAGTGAGTGAGTGACTACGTTGTACGTATCGGTTGTTTACGATTTGATCGAGCGCATACGCATGCGCCAAGTGACCAATTACGTTTTTAAGTTAGTCAATGTTACGACTTTAACACGCACAGACGTCCCTACAAGGCGTGGGAATACTATTTTATAAGAAAACAAAAAAAAAAAAAAAAATCCAGGTAATCTTAGTCATTGCCAAATTTTCGTATAATACACCACTTACAGAGGCAACCGTCCAACAATTGTAATTAGCCCACGTAATACACGCACGAAGTACTATCATCGAATTGTAAACCTGCGATGTAACCTGGGTAAACGCAAGCTTACTCTACAGATGATAAATTTCATTTCACCAAGCCCAAAAAAAATATTTCGAAACCAAGGTTAGCTTAGAGTTTACATATACTTAGAATGTACCACACCATCAACACGTAGTAAGTATTTAATTAGTTGGCGGGTAAATTGCCTCGCGCGCGACGATGATTCAATTAAAAGAAAATGAATTTTCGCCAGTTGTCGTACAGGTCTTCTGAAAAGACGATGAAACAAGATTTTATGAATGAAATGCACTGAAGCGAGCTTGCCCACGTAATATAGAGAGCCAGGCGAACTGAAGTACGCCGATGCCCGTAAATATATCAACCCTTCAATTGCGAAGTAGTGCGCCACGAAAATAACGCCATTCATAAACATACTGAAGGATTCGAACGAAGAAGGTGAATTGAGCAATATGAATTTAGGAAACCGGAAAAGCTTAATAAGTATTTTCTTTTCGCTGCCGCTTTATTCAATTGTAAACAATAAATTTACATTTTAATCGCCTTGACTGTCCACGTGAAAAAAATCCAATTTGCTACCATCGTTTTGTAAAATATAAAATAGCCATAAACCTGTGTAAAAAATTTTCAAACTTTTTTTTTGCTATAGCCATCAGTCGCCATTGACGTCGGAATTTCCTGATATAACTGGTTGACCAATGGGTGAGTGATCTTCGGAGTAAGAAAACATGTAAAAAGAGCTAATTAGCATGCTCACAAGCAAGCTAACACAGACACAAGCACGCATATATACTACATCGAGTTGATATAAATCACATGAATGGTAAAAAAAACTCTATAGCCAGGGTAAAACCATCCAAAGTAGTTGTGGAACTTTCCGTCCAGCTTTTTCGACTCATTATCGTACAATGAAGTCGACCAAAGGTCGCCTCATTCTCCTAACAAATTATGTATTTAGACTGAGACAGACTTGAGAGTTTTTTAGAAGTTAGCAAGTGCAATTTTCGAAAAAAAATCGAACTGATAAAATTTAAGTTCACTTTTACACATTTACATATGATACCGATAGCTGTGCCAGAACTATAGTTACTTTGACATCGTGCCAGTGAAGCTGCGGCTCGAAAGTAATTAACGTTCAACTCGACTACACGCAAAAGGTGAAGGACCTATACTACCTTACACACTCGTGACCCTGAAATTACCAACAAAAAGATGATGTTCCAAGCCAAAATTTTACGTCTTCGTAGTACGATTTGAAATCATATGCGGATTTTACAAGCGTTGTAGTGACAATTTCGCGAGGTAAACAGTTCCGTTGATTTATTAAGACAACACTCGCGAAAAAAAAAATGATATTAATAATATAATTATCATTATAAAATAAAATAACCAGAAATACACCTACACTTACGGAACACGATAATTAAACATGTTACATTGAGGAAAACGGTCAGCCAGCCATACGGAGCTCTATACGCGGTAGGTACGCTCGTTTGGTTCTTCATCGTCCTTCCTCTACAAAGCCATACATATCTTCAACAACCTAATTTTTAGCTTAAATTCTACTAGACAATTTCTACAGACGAATAAATTTGAAAAGGAGCATTTCAGAGGTACCTAAAGCTTCAAATTTGCTCTCAAAAAGCAAACACTAGCGTGCTATTTAAATACAGGATGAGCCAATCTGTACACGCTTGTACTATTAACAGAACAAGTACTGTCCAAACGCACGTTAAAAACCAGTCTCACATTCAGAATCTGATATGGCCGATTTTTCAAATATTTTTCGACATCAACGAAGAACTTTCAAATTCTTAGCGATTGTTCGTTGGAAAATCGATTCGAAAAAAATTTCCAAAAAATAACTATTTCCGCAATTTTTTCCATCAGCAATTGAAGTGTCGGAATTTCCAAAAATCTACAAAACCCGAGTCAGAATTCCAAATATTAATATTAATTTCAAAACAAGCAATTTCCATAATCCTTGAAACCTAATCCGATGGTTGACTGAACACTGTACAAAACATCACAACCATGAACGCAACCCGAAAAAAGTAATTAAAAACCGAAAAGAAAAACAGTGTAAAACAACGTATAAGTAAATAGATACACATGTACGTAAATCGAAATTTATAACGTGATATTATGTGTAAAAAATTGAAAAAAAACATTAATTACACGATGCATCACGTTTGAAATTTTTCAGGGTAATTAATACGATAATTAAGCGTCGAAAAAATCACTCGAACAATTATTCAAAATTTTTGCAATTTGTTGGAAAAAAAAATAGCTCGCATAGACGGTACGGTACATAACGATTAAAAAGCTACACTCGGTTACGATGGAAGTGAATCAATTATTCGAAATGGTTCGCGATCGTTTCCACTATATGTACTAAGTATAGAAGACATTTCTCGCGAATGGTTCATTGACCGCGGAGACAGTTTCACAAGTTTGATAAGTGCTTAATCTTATTTACTTTTATATGATGTTCGAATAAAATATGTACGCAGTGAACTTTATTCGCCGAAAAAATCTGAACCTGATTTACATTTGATTCACTGTATTCTACATATTAGATACGTTGGCTTGTGAAACAGAATTTTTTTCACAAAAATTCAGTCCTAAATGTGTAATTTTAATCGAAAAAAAAAACCTAAGAACTGGTTTGCGAAACGGTCAATCACACGCAACCTTTCACTCGATGTATCGGAATAGATTTAAAAATGATCTATGGTCCTAAATTCACTCGAATGATTTATTCGATCACATGTCAGACGCTTGTATAACAAAATGCACTTTCTCTCGATTCACGAATAGCAAAAATTCCTGCGCAAATAACAACGCGTTCGCCATAAAAGATGATTTATCCTGCAGCTATGAACTGACGCAGACTTCGATGAAATAATCCGTTTAATTGGATCAGTATTCTTTGTAAAAAGCGAAACTATGAATCGTGCCTTGTCGATCATATTGGTGGAGAAAAGTCATCAAATTAACAAATCCTCAAAGCTAAAATTAAAATAAAAAATATTCGTCATTTGTGAAAAACGTAACAGAAAATAAATACACAAATAAAAATATAAACCCCATTCTCATATGATTAATTCCACAAACTTGAATGCGACAAAGTCATTGAAATATCGCTATGAGAACTTCATTATTGGAACCATGTAAAAGAAAATGTTCTAATTTATAAAGTCAAAATACGCGTTGAAATTCACTTAACGAAAGTATACGTAACAAATATTATTAAATTCTCGTGGGAAATCGCGGTTTTGTTTAGATTAGAAAATTAAAAACGAGTACCTACATATTTCAAGCACATTGAGAGGCTCGACGGTAGCAACATCGTGGTTGAAGAAACCATATTCTCCCCACCTTTTTATAGGTTTTCGAGCTAAAAGTTGAATTGTTTTCGAATACGGTAGATGCTCAAAATGCCCCGAGTAAGCACTTCAGTCACGAATTTTTTTTCAATGACAGAATAATTAATGAATAAAAAAAATAATAAAATAACCAATTATTGTATTAATAAAAGTACACAGAAAGGGTTGGTTCCATTAGCGGCTAATGAAATACGCAAGTACGTTTATTCTAAGAAATTCATACGAAAAACGGTGCCAATTCAATGGAAAGAAGCGGGAAATACCATGGCGTAATATTACTATCTTATAAGACGTAAACGAATTTCGAACAAGGGGTTAAACTTGGAAAAATTATAAGCACATTTCTTAATTACGAAGATAACTGAGTAAAAAATTAACACAGCATAATTTGATAAAAACGCGAAAGGGTTCGAAGAATTGATAAGATATCTACGAGGATTTCCCCAATAAAAAGCAGGTACTCTGCACGTAAGAGTATTAAAATAAGAAAATCACCACGTATTTCAAACAGATACGTGACGTTTCAAGAGAAACAGCTTTTCATTCGTCTTCGAAAATCTGATTCAAAAGAACAAAATCACGCGTCTATTTATTCGGAAACAATCGCAATGTGTACCTTGTCATTTTCGACTAATATCAATTAACGCACGCTCGAGTCAACCCCGATGCTAAAATGTTTCGAAAATTTGTTGCAGTGATTTATTGAAAATATATAGATACACATACATCCTGCCGCATAAGGTGCGAACATTTGTGCAGCTTTTCTAACAACAGTTTCATCCTTAATTTGTATTCGAAGTCATGTTCAATTTTCTAAATCGTTCTTGTTGAGGAGCTGTTTTTTCAAACACAAAAACCAAACCTAATTGGGCATTTATCACTGTCCCTTGGAATGAAAAATCACCCCGTAAAACTGGTTTGTTTTTCAAGCTACACCGTTTTAATGGTGACCGAAGTACGAAGTTATGGGCATTTTTATGCTTAGCACAAAGTTGAGTGAGATCCCATTCTCTAGGGTTTTCGTGAGCCCTGGGGTATCTTTGAAGGATTTTTGAAGTTACATAATTTTGGAAATTTTTACAATCAGAAGAAGTACGTAGGCGTGCTAACTTGAAGATCCCAAACCAGCACGAAAATCTACACTGAAATTATTACGTCAACGGGATAGAACAAAAAGTAGAAATTATTCGAAACAAACTTTAAACACTTAACACTAGACCAAACCAACAAAAAACAAAATTTGCAAAACTTTTCCGTTCAAAGGAAAATTTTTGAAAAATTAGAAGAGTTTCTACAATTAAAAATTTAGTACCCATTTCTCTCAACAAAGAAATCGTACAGCAGTTGATAGAAATCACCAAGGACTAGAAATTTAGATATGTATGCTCTTAAAAAAGCAAAATATGTACATATTCCATGCGTTAAAAAACGTAAAATATGTAAAAAAATGTGTTGTAAAAACTCACAATATATGTAGGTAAAAATATGGGCTAAAAAACACAAAATTTAGGCATCAAAAAACTTTTTTTTCAAAAATACGATCATTAAAATAATTCTCAAAGTGCCAAAACGTGATTTTTTCAAGGTACCTACCTACCTACCTACCTATTTCGAATCGTTTCAATCATTTTTGCTAATTAAAAATTTATCTTTCAACGTTGATGTTTTTCTATTTTTAAAAAAAATGCCAAACAGACATTTTTTTATTTTTGAGAAGATGAAAAACCATGTGAAAAAATCAAAAATGAATAAAATATGCTCGAAAACGGGCAAAATGAGCGAAACATGATCAACTGGATATGCACTAAAAACGGCAAAAAATGTAAAAATATGCGTTTATATGGTACCGAAAATATGTGAAAATATGCGCAAACATATATAGGGCTCAAAATACTCAGAATTTTCTGAATGGTAAAGAAACCACGGTTATGCGTGACAGGGATGCTCACGGGAAAATATGTTTTTTCACTGATATCCGGTCTTCGGAAATCACCTATTCATTTACAATATTTTATGTAATAAAATAAAAATTAAATTGCAAAAAATGTGCACAAAAGCGAAAATTTCGAGTAAATGTTTTCAGCATTTTTCATTTTGCAGGGAGGGCTGGAACTGGAAGGTAACTTATAAGATTTATCTAAAAAAAAAAAAAAAAAAAAACAGTAATAATTAAAAATGGTTCAAAATTAAAAATTAAAAAATTAGATTTTAAACAAAATCTAAACAGAATCTGTTGTAATAAAATTTATAAAAATAAGCAAGGATGAAAAACTGATCAAAAATTTTAAAAATAAATTTTAGTAAAAGTTTGAAAAAAAAGGTCTATTTATAAAACATTGTGAAAAATTACAATTCATTGCAATAAAAATGTGTTGAATTTGCTTTCAGTAAAATTCGACAAGAAGCGGTAATTTTTATTTTTAAATTAACGATTTGGAAAAAAATCATTTTTTTCTCAACTTACGCAGTTGTTATTATTTCAAGAGTTCTACAAATTTTTATTGATTTTTTTTTAAATCAAGTTTTTCAATGTACTTTCTTTCTTTCAAAATTCACAAAATAGAATCAATCACGCCGAAACTTTCAGGGTGTTACGTAAAGAGTGCGAGACTACCGCAATTACATACCGTAGGTAGTTAATGAACAGATTAATTTAAAAAATCACTTCAAGATCAGTGATTTTAACCTAAATTCTGCGATGAACTTTTTTAGCACACCAGGTAATTTACGTTTTAAAAATAGTTCAAATTTCAATCTTAATTACCTTATTACATCATTCGATTCGCAAAACGCCGTCTTCTAAATTTATCCTCCCACAGAGCTTTCTCCTTCGTGTTGGCAAAAAAAAAGTCCTCACGAATCCAGCACTTTCTATATTCTTATCATTAATCACGCTAAAAGAATCAATAATGTACCTAAATTCTACATTGTTTAATTACCTTTTTAAACTCGGAAGTCCTTAAGCAACGTGCGATGGACCGGGTAGCCGAAAAAATTGTAAATTTCTGAACGGCTCGAGCCTATTATTTTCACATCTCGCCTACAATGTGCAAGTAAAGTTATTTAGTTAATTACAGACAAGTTCTAGTCTACGAAGGTATACAAGAAAAAAGATGAATTAAATGTGAAACAAAAACAATATCGAAGAAATGAGTAATTATTTAAATCGCGGAGATGATGCAACTTATGAGTATGACGTAGCTGCTCTAGCTGGTACAGCGAGACAAATGGGGGATACGGGACACACCAGACACAGCGGCGTCCGTCAGCAAGCATCACATGTCTAAAATCATTCGTACGAGCGACTTGTAACAAGTACCTACTACTGAAACAAGTATATATCCTGTGCTACTCATTGTGCCGTATCTCGCGCTTCGAAACTTAAGCGGTTGTTCATTCGGTAACTAGTTTCTCGCAATTTTCGTTTATCCGTCCATTACTGCAGTGCATTTTATTTTTTCCGTCGCCAAGTTCATATATATATTTTTTTGTTAAATTTCCCATTAATACAAACAACAAAAATGCATTACCGAAGATGACAATTTATTCAAAACAATGTAATACGGACGTATTTTGTAATTATATATTTGTTCTGCATCATTCAAAGACCTGAGTTTTTCTTTTAACGTGAAATATTATTAAAACTATTTTTCATTTTCGCGTTTGCCGCATTCCATTGTGGCCGAAGTTTTACCTATCGGTTTAGTGTTCCAATAAATTCGTGTGTAAGACCTGCGCAAATTTCCTATCCACTAAGAAGCGCCGGTATTGTCTTCTGTTTTGACCAGTCAGAAAAAACGTAAGTAGATTTTTTTCAAATTCAATTTTCATAGTAAAATAGGCGCATGTATAACGCGTGAGGGAAAACCGTCAAAATTTATAAATTATATTGTTCCTCGGTCAAACGTAATTTGATAAAAAATTTGCCAGCTAAAGAAGATACACCGTTCATTAGCTAACCGGTTCGAGATGATTTGCGATTTCAGTTTTTTTCTACGAGCTTTGAATTTTCTACGTAAAATGTAAATGGCATAAAGGAAGATTTCCAAGCAACGCCTTATTCTTTGCAAAAAAAAAAAAATATTTTACCGCATGAGATACCAATTTTATTCATATTAGTGCTTGTACTTAATTGGCCAGTGTAAAATTAAATAATTTGATGAGTAGAAAAATTGAAAAAAAAAAAAAAAATAGAAATTTTTCAATAAGATTTACCAGTTAATTCTTTGTATAGGTAAGTATTTCAACTCTATTTTGCACTTTGGACTTTTTTTTTTTACCGGATTCAGTGGGAGGAAAAAACAAAACCTACCCAAAAATTCAGTCAAAAAATGAAAAATGGCTAAAATTGTTGTCCAACCACTATTAATTTCGTCTGCAACATATTTTTGAACAATTTTTGCCATTTTTTCACTCCTTGGAGAAGATTTTTTTTACCAAAATTTACCAACAAGCCAGTTGAGCCGAGTTTTACAACTTCCATTGAGCAAAATAAAAAATAAAAATTTCTCAAAAATGAAAGAAAAACAATCAAGTTCGTAAAGGGCTTTTTTATAATTCCATATTTTGGGAAACCATGAATAGGAACTGAGACGAAGGCTGTGTCAAAAAAAAGAGTAACTAATTACATGCGTTTAATACTTATATATAGAAAATGTATCAAAGGATAATTTACATTCAAATCACGATTTCTGAATTTTCCGTAATAAATTACAGGTTTTTGGCCAAATCAGATCAAATCACTTTTTGAGATTTTCTTTTTCTTAAAAAAATTTCAAAAATTCCATCAGGTGTGAAAAATGTTTTTCATCATACGAATTCGAAATAAGAAATTTTTTGACTCTCGGTGAAACCTGGAAACCCACTAAAAATAATCACACGAAGTCGATATTTAAAAACAATAATATTTATAATGGGCCATCGTAATCGATCGGCGAATATGTTTATTGTTTACGCACTGATATGCTATCAACACGGACCAAAAATGTCAAACAAACGAACATAACAGTTTCCTGTTCCATTTGTTAATTTTTTGTTACAAAATCATTACCTCAGTAAATTTTCCTGTTACAGTTTTCCAATTTTAAATTTTAAAAAAGACCCTAATTTCGTATGTTTTTGAGAATAAGTATGTGGTAGCGTGCTGATCAGACGGACGAGCAGTTAAAAATCCAAGTGAATGTCGAACGGCTGTGCTGAACCCGTGATGGTTGGCGTAAAATAAAGCGAGTTACTGTTACACACGATCGTGCAAGAAAGAAATTTATTATCGTAATACGAATCATTTTTTAACCAAGTTTAATGACCTATAAAACGCACACCTTAGCGTCGTCCGATTTCGAATTATTTTTCATCTTAAAAAAAACCTATCCGTCCAATCGGAGCTTTCAAAGCTAATTACGCGGAGATGACCTGTCGATAATCTTGGTGGATAATATGGAACCCTACGAAATTTACGCGTTAATTAATTAACACGTTTTTGAACACGTGATCGAGCACTTCCTCACGGCATAATTGTAATTATTTTTATCACCCAAGGTCGTTCAGAATTGCGCTGGCGCTTTTTTAAAAAAATTTTTTACAACATCCTCATATAAGAATAGACCATATTTGGCGCATGTCGAGTTTTCATAATACGTTCAAGTATGGCGCACAAAAAGGCGAATAATCGTGCGATATACGAAAAGGCGTGAAGGTGATAACTCAACAGGTCATCGCGGTATCGCTGCATTAAAAAATAGTTCACCAAGAAAGTCGATAATTTAATAAATACCATCGATGAACGGGTACACGCGGGTTAAATTCTATAATTACCGGATTTGTGGTTGATGATCGAGGGTCATCGGCGACGCAAACTTTCCTCAGCATGCAATGTCGATGAAACGAAAATGAATCACAGAGCTGTACGAAGCGAAATGAAAATTTCCAGAAATAAGATACACACGTATAGACGGCCGCGAGTAGTACCATTTTCTATACTACGACAGGGACACACCTGTTGCTGAGTATGGCAATCGGCGTATGTATTCGTATGGTGCCAACAAGCACCGTAATTTAAAACCCGTCTTGGTACACCACACAGTCAACGTTGCGCTGATTTTACACTTTTTTTTTCATACAAGAATGGTTCGAGAACAGGATCGAAATGCTCGAAAAGTAAACTGAATTTCGAAAAACTGGCTTAATCGAAATAAACTGGGGAAAAAATCAAAACTATGTAATAATTTATTAAGAAGTTGAAAAAAATATCAAAAAAATTCATAAATTTTGTTTAAAAAAGGAGAAAAATGAATAATTTAAAACTGAAAAGAGGAATAACTCTTACAAANATCTTTTTTTTTTGGAAAATTTTGCAAAAAATTTCGTAATATAGAAATTTAATTACACGCGCAACTGCGGATTTTTTCAATTTTTTACACAGCAAAAAGCGATTTCGTAGAAAATGATCTGCATTGAATTAAATTTTCTTTCTGCATTAATGGAACAAAATTTTTCCAAGACACATAAAATACGTGACAAAACTATTTTCCAAAAATGCATAAAATGAGTTTTTCTAAATTTTTTTTTTGTCAGATTTGATCTTGCTTTCTCTCCGGAGCGAATAATTTAGCTAAAATTCGCAAAAAAAAAAGTTTGCTAAATTTCAAAACTTTCATCTCCAATGCTTTTGATTGCAGCAACTCGGCTAAATTTTACTGAAATTGAATGTCAAAAGTAACGAACTGTTTCCTCTAAAAAATTCAATGGAAAANGAATTTTTTTGGTTTGAGACGAGGCCAGTCTGGTAAAGAGCGGAAGGGGGAAGTGCCAAATCAAACCTTCTTCTGTTCGGTTGTTTTGGAAAATGTTTTTTCGAAAAATGATTCGCCAAAAAAAGAAAAATATATCGAGAAGATTGGAATGGTCTAATGGAACAAACCGACACCCTGTATTCATACCAGGTATTTGATCCAAATTCGTATTCTTCGCTGAAATACATCATGAGATTAAACTTCAGCAATGATGAAGAGATATGACGTAATGATGGAACGCAATGTTGGCATACGGTGATAGCGCGTCGATACAGCCAGCGATGAGGTTATTATAATCCAGTCTGCGATCATGTCTGCAATGCACCGTAATTTACCTTAGGGTAATGGTTATTCTTGTACGCGAATCGATTCCGATAAATCCAGTCGAGTTTTAAGTTACACCTTTTTAAAAATAGGTAGCTTTTAATTCGGCGGTTGTGCGCGGTGTTGTGTCCTATTCCCCTTTAATTACTGCTGGTTTTGACGAAGATGATTACATAGTAAGAACTTGTGCAGAGGCGATCGTGATCGTATCGTTGACGTTTGAGTTTTGCGAAGCTTGCACTTCGCTATAGCGAATTCACGAAAAGTCGCGTTTGCGTGAGGGGTGGCGAGGCAATTATGTGATTTTTTTCAATAACCGAGCTAACGTCGAACTCACGATTACGTTTACCGTGCCCATCGAGGAGTGTACGTTTGTCTCTGTTTTAATTTACATGGTTCTCAAATAGCGATGGGCAAAATTTTCGATGGAATTTTTCACCTTCACGATGTTTAACTTTTTTTCTCGCTAATCAACGTCATACCCGTTGCTATAATTACATTGATTATCGCCTCACTCTCGATTAGGTTTAATTTCTTCGCGTGCGTGTGCTGCTGATCGATTTGATTCGATTTCGGCATCGCTGACGACATCATCGCTGAAATAAACAACGCCGATGCCGATTCCAAAAATATGAGTACGTCAAGTCCGTTGCGCGGTCAAACCCTTCGACATCGTTAACCCAATTCATCAATCATCAATTATGAAGGAGAAAAAATGACGCAAAATTCTTGACGTAAAGTTCAGCGTCTCAGAAGGCTCTACAAACAAGCGGAAATTAAAAGAGGAGCGCACAGGCATCGTTGCCAAGGTCATCTTGAACGAGTATATGAACATACAGTATGGTAAATTTTCTACGATGATTGAAAAATCATAGGCTCGTCAAACACAACTAGTACCAGTTGTACAACATATTCGATGGTGCGAGCAAATTTATGCAGGAATTTTAAATCTTCGGCTTTATATTAATTCGTGAGTGTTTAATTAGCACTGCAGAAGAGAACACACGCCAGACATGTTGTATCGGCGCAATTCCGCATGCTATGCAGGAAATGGAGAGTATCCTCATAACTTGTAAAAAATACGAATACGTTTGCCTGATAATGCGGATTCGTCACTGCCCAAATTCAGCATCATTTTCATTTTACGTACATCTGATTTCAAATCCATAAGGTAACAAGGACGAGTCTTGAATGTACAAAATACACACTCGTAGTCTAGGTTTTATCATGTCGTGAAATACGAAAAGAAATCCATAAACAGGAGCACCACACACATGAGCAATGAACTCGAAGAAAAATTCCGTGAAATTGATGGCTTTTGTCGAGTGGTATGGCGCTGAAATACTTATCAACGAAATTTCAACATGTACTCAAACGTGACATCAGCGTCAAATAATCCAACCAGGTAATAGGTAGTCTACGTACACAATAAATTGTACTCACCCAATTTGAAGTATACGACTACAACGAAACGTTTCGAGAAGAGCCAACGAAAACTCGGATATCCGATGAAATGGTTCGCGAATCTCATTACGATACTGCAAACAGTTCAACAACGTTCAGCTGTCACAATTGATGATGCGGAAATCGCCAGTCGACAGCCTTTTTATCAATGTGAAATGAAAATTGCGCTAAAATTAAATATTTTTCATTCATGACGTTGATAATCTGACCGTATCGAAGTTACGTTCGGGTCAGGTAATAAATATAAATAAGAATGTTCGCATTAGCTGTAGGCTTATCTTAAATTTTTTTCTCCCCCGAGTACACCTCATTACTACATTCGCATTAAAAATAAAACCATTCATAATTCGAGCCACGAATGACGTAAGAAACTGTTTCGAAACGTAGGGCGCCGCTTTTGGTTCAGTACGTTTACGCCTTGTAAAGAGATCTGAACAACAAACATATATTTTCAGTTTTTCACCAATTACTCGAATCAAAGGCTAAATTGAAAATTCGGTAGTGCGTGTATTTACATTTACGTAGGAGGTGAAAGAGTAAATACGAAAATGATATTTTCCAAGGTATTGGAAATCATTACTGAATCCAAATGGCATCGTCATTAGACAATAATGTCTCATTTTTATCAATAATTTAGCAACTCCACGTTCGATTAATTAGTAATTATTACAAGAAAGCGGGTAGAAAGAGCGACGACGTAATGAAACCGTTTTTATCTAAAATCTTATCAATGTAACTACGTTTTAAAAGACACTAAAAACAAAGCTGTCGGAAAAACACGTGTATAAAAAATAAATATTACTTACAACTTTTTATCACTAGAGAAATTTTTTCCCATTGGAAATATATGTATTTGAATAAACAAGACCGTTGTTCGGCTCAACGTCGCGATTAGCGACGTATTTCGTTATCAAAGTATCCAAATTCCCTCCGAATAAGCATTATATAATACTAAATACCCATACCTCTGCTAGGACCATTCAGTAGAACGATACTTAACAAAAAGGTCATAGTAGGAAACATATTCTAGACGGTTCGATTATACATACGATGGACTCGCCACATACACCTAAGGAGAGAATGAGTGAAAATTTTCCGTAGACCAGAACAGAGAACACGTTAACGAATGACACAACTGGAGGGACCAGACGCGGACGATTTCCTCTCGCTATAAATGAATTTTGTCAACTAACAAATTAAAAGCGTATAAATACATAAACAGGTGCGTTAAATTAACATGTCTATGGGATGAGAGATGTCAAGTTTGGTGAAAATATATTCAGGCAATTACTTTCAATATTTGGTACAGTGCAGTAAATCCGTCGGCGCCTGTGTATACGGTTCGTGCTGTACCAGTACTACCACACATAAGCAAGCCGCTAATATGTATTCTTCGGCTGATAATACATATTGAAATTTTTTGACCTTAAGAAAAATCTGAATGCGTCGCAAAAAAAAAATACGTCGTGCACATTCATTGGGACTGAAACCGTGACGCAAAAAAATTTGGGGAAAAAACAAGATCATTAACCAAGGTACAACGTACATGCGGCATCAAGTCCCAAAAAAAAGAGCAAAAAGTGGGAAATCACTGTATCGTAATGGGGCAGACAAGGTTTACCATGTACCAGTAAAATTGTCCTTGATCGGAGCTACCACCTCGCAGAGGCAATGTCCACATTGAACCTTGATGGGTGAAAAAATTCTTGGCTAAGTATAAATCGACCTTCGCACATGGGGCTTTGAAAATTTCCATTTAGAAATGTTGTACCGGATAGGCTTGACATTGCCTAACAATTAGAAATGAGGGCGAACATCGGAACTATTCTTAATCGGATGTTATTTACGATGGAAGAAGTAGAAAAAACGTACCGTCAATTTTTTTTTTAACGCCAAAATCACATCTCATGGTATAAAAACAGCGGAGATAAATTTTTTATTCGAACGTATACGCTCATTATACCAATGTTCAAAATCCAAATGTGTTCTCTTCCACGTTTGTTTCGCGAAAAATTCACTCACTTATTCATCCCTTCTTTCAATTCCCCTCTTCTCGCCTTCAAAACAAACCGAATTTTATTCGAAAAAATTTTCTATTTCTCTAAGAAATTGAAAAAAATCGCACTTTTAAAGCCAAACTACCTTCGTACTGACTTTTGAACAAAATTTCAATAAAACACAATTTTTGAACTTCATTTTTAAAATTTTGGTTTTGAATGAAATTCAATGAGTTATCAATCAAGTACCTATGAGCAAATCTAGGAAAAATAAAATTCTGATG
>JAAOIU010139763.1:4174-22109 GCA_018107765.1 Hypogeococcus pungens | reverse complement strand
CAAAAAGTACCGCCCCACCTAACATTTCCTCTGCCCCAGCTGAAGTATATTTCTAGCTACGGGCCTGGCATAATTCTTTCTAACCGACCATTGAAAACCGTTGTAGTTGCGTACTTCGCGAATGTTGAAGTAAGGAAAACAAAATGCGGGTATTGTAATGCTTATTCCTAAGTCCGTTTTAATTTACATTTTCGAAATAGTGACAGGTATTTATGGCCGGCTGATGTTCGTGTGTTTGATATCGATTGTATTTCGTGTAGGTGCTTCGTTTTTCATTTTTCTTGAAAGTTTAAACAATGCTCAAGTAACGATAGTAATCTTTTTGTTTATCAAAATATATTACGCGAGTAATTTTATTAGTATACTAATTTTGTTCAACGGCTTCAATGATTTTTGGCGACGCGGCATGGGCCGCTGTAGCTGCAGCAGCAACATCAACTGTATTTCGTGTTGTTCATGTTCGGGCGAGTTTGTTATCTTCGTTTTTCTATCTAATTTTCCATCCAAAACTAAAATTTTCTAGGACAAGGAAAAGGAAATTATTGGGCTTCATTCATTAATTGATTAAATATAATTCTAGTTCTTTTTCATTCTGGTGGCGTCGTGTTAGTGGAAACGTTGAATTGAATGTAGAAAATGATTAGTGCAGGATCGTGTGTTTCATTTGTATTCGTTCAGTGTGCATCGTGTATCCTTGGTCGACTAAAAGTTGATCCTATAATTTTTGAATCAGTGTACCTGATCTGCTTAGCATTTTCTACTCTATTCGAAAATATTTTCTATTCCACGATCCCTAACTAAAGAGGTATTTCTTCTGTAATTTGTAGTCTACCATCGGTCTTTAGGTACTTGGAAATTAATTCGTTTCGCAGTCAGTTTGCAATGCGCTTATCCAAAAGTGTTTTTTTCTTTTTTTTTAATCATCGTACGTGTCAAGAATCGTATCAATTATTGTGGAGATATTACGTAATCGTTGCTTTCGTGCTTCATCACCCTTTCTTGACGGCAACGCAAGTGTGTTTCATCTATCAGGTAAGAATTTATACTTGCATGATTCTTTGAAATTTATACATTGGTGGTGGAAAACCTCGTTTTATCGTAAGTACTGTGTAAAAATTGATAAACATTGGAGTATATAATGAGATCTTCATTTCTGGTCGGGTCATTTCATGTATGAGAGTACGTGAGTGTGATTATGGCGACGTTTTATTCGGTAAGCGTTTCGTTTCGTTTACTTTTTCCATTCAGTTATTCGTTTTTTTCTAAGTCATTTATTCAACTTAAGTCGAAGCTGTCGCATTGTCAGTGGTTCTAATGTGTCTTTTCTGCTCAATTACGAGCATTGCTGTAGCTATTATAAGTTAACGTTTGACTAATTTTTGTCCACATTGGGTAATTTTTTACAGGTAATCATTGCTTGCGAGCTGTTGTTTATTGTTCAGATCAATCGAGCACAATATTACGATGCATTTTATGATTGTAATTCGTGCCCACCTTGCCCAGTAGTTTTTGACGATGGTTCAAATTTTACTTTACCAAATATTACGCTTCCCTGCATTCCGGCACTACCTACTACTCCACCAGTGGCACCAAATATTACACTTCCCTGCATTCCGGCACTACCTACTACTCCACCAGTGGCACCCGTTGAAAATGGTACAGCGCCAGTATTACCGGATAACTGCACAGAAATAAATTCGAACGGTAGCTTGGCCAATGGAAATTCTCTATTTATAATACTCGACCCCAAATCACTACAAGCGATTCTTCAAGTTGTAGAACCGTGTAATGGAACTGAAAATACAACAACCCCTGGAGCTACTCCTGTTCCACCTGTGTTACCACCGACCACTGGTGAAGTTCCAACAAGTGGAAGTGCACTACCTTCGGGAAACCTACCAACATCAGCAGTTGATGGCCCTGTTCGAGCCAAGAGACAAGCACCATTATCTCCAAGTCCTACAGGAGCAGTTCCGCCAGGTCCTAATCTTCTCAATTCTGAATCTCCTTCTGTTGAAAGTGAATCATTTTCGAACGATGTAAACACACCTGTTGATGTTGCCATTAATTCTTCATCTGCTGGAAATCCACCTCCAACTGCAACAGTTCCTCCACCTACAGGAAATCCTTCTCCAGCTGGAGCAGATCCACTGCTACCTGCTGGAGTTCCACCTCCCACTGAAAATTCTTCAAATCCTGAAGGTTCTCTTCCTGGAAGTGGACCAGTTACCACCAATGTAAATGCCTCGGTCAGTGATTCACCCAACCCTTCACCTGCTGGAAATCCACCTCCACCTGCAGCGACTCAACCCACTGGAATTCCATCTCAAACTGGGGAAATTCCACCCTTGACTGGAGAAGCTCTACTCCCTTCTGCTAATCCACCGGCAACTGGGACAGTTCCAGCTCTTCCTGGGACCCCACCTCTAACTGGGATAAACCCAGTTGTTCCTGAAACATCACCAGTAACTGGAACAGGTCTGCCTGTTCCTGGAATCCCACCTGCAACTGGAGTAGACCCAACTCTTCCTGGAATACCACCATCAACAGGAACAGTTCCGCCTTTTCCTGGAACCCCATCTGCAATCGGAGGAATTCCACCTGTGACTCCTGCTCCTGTAATTCCACCCTTTACTGGTACGATTCCCCCCATTGGACCTCCTCCTGCTTTAGTACCCCCTAGTAGCTCTGTTCCTCCAATTCCAGAAGCATCAAGTGGCCTGTTGTGTAACTTGTTAACCTTAGTGCAAACTTTGTTGAATTCAATCTTACAATTTGTTCGCAATCTTTTACAACAGTTGGTCAATATCATCGTCACATTACTGAAAAATATTCTTACTACTGTTCTTGGTCAACTGTTACCACAAGTTCTTTCTACTTTGGAGCAGTTACTGAGTGGTGTTTTGGACAATGTGAATCAAATAGTCAACACCACACTTGTTGATTTACATTCTAAGGATGCTCTCATCTCGGGTCTCTTATCCAGTGTGACAAATTTGTTATCTGGTTTGAGTCCGCAACAGGCACAATTGATAAATCAATCCATTTCCAATCCGCTTAATGGTTTAATCTTGGAAATAGAGGCGATATTGAAAGACTTACTTATTGATCCGGAAGTTAAGACTGGATTACTTTTCAACACTTCTTTAGTTCTGAATAACACGTTGAATGTTTTACTGGATGATGTTGAAAAAACAGTTGAAAATTCACTGAGTGATTTATTGGGCAGTAATTCGTCATTGGTTGGAAATTTAACGTCAGACGTGACAACATTATTGAAAGATGTCTTGGGTAACTCTGTCTGCAACGTTGAAGTTTTACTAACTGATAGTAGGTCATTATCAGGATTGGTACAAAATATACTGAAATTGATTCAAGGATTGCTGGATGACGTTCTAGACGATGCGGATACGTTAGTAGTGAACGTATTGACCAAATTACTTTCTGATAAAGGATTAGTAAATAATTTATTGGACAATATTCTAAAACTTGTTACTGATTTATTAACCAATTTATTAACCCCCAACCTGAACAAATTGAGGAATTTAGCGCTTGTTGCAGATCCGAACTTTAAGACAGCATTTAGAAGAAATCTAACAAACACTATTCGTAGCCAAGTCCCAGCACCTAGTGTTGGCTTAGGAAACCAGTTGACTGTATTGTTGGAAGGTGCCACTGGCAGTGTGACAGATCCAATTGTTGTCTTTCTGGATAATCTGATTAATGTCGTTGAGACCTTGATCAAGAATGTGGAAAATTTATTGGTGAATAGAAACAACGGATTACTGAATGGTCTATTGATATCAATTCGAACTTTACTGGATAATCTGTTAGGCAGTTTGGGTAAAGAAGTATCTGCATTGGTTGGCCCTCAATTGAACAGCACTGGTCTTCGGAACTCTTCAACTACTCTTCTTGGACCTCTTGGTACTCTCATAACTAATATTTTAAAACAAGTTGTATGCGATTCGTGTATCAAAGGTTCAGTTACACCTCCTGCCACTGCCCTCCCTTCCGTAGCCATCGCTCCTCCCGTCACCAATGCTTCTCAGGTCACCATCGCTCCTCCGTGCTCAAACCCCAACATAACATTGCCCTATTTTCCGTATCCAGTTTGCATTGAGGATGCGTTATTTGACAACGTTAACGACGCTGACGGTGTTCTAACTGGGTTGAATCAATATCAAGATTATATTAATCGCAACATATACGATGCTGTTGCCCCAGACTGCGGCGAAGATTTGATCGACTCTTTGTCGGGAGATGATTCTATAGATTATAGATACCCTGATAGTGATATATTTCCTCTAAATTTAGAAGCTTTACCAAATCGTTTGATCAACGGCCTGTATGGCACTAAAAAACTGACAAGTAATGTTGCGTCTGTAGGATTATGGAATTTAATAAACTCGTTGACCAATACTACGTCGTCTTCGCATCAGTTACAATAACCTTGTCATCGTTAGTGTTTCCTCGGGCGGATTCCGCGGGTCCGTTACCTCTGTTATTTCCAGCTGCGGCGTTTAATTTTAATTTCATTATTGATTACTTGTTACATACTTGTTACTGGTGTTTTGATCTTAAAATACAAATTGCAACTCTGTGGTTCTGTTTAGTAATAAAAATTTTTGACGACTCTCGTGTTTCACAATGTTTTTTTAACCTTTCTTTTCTAGTAAAAAAAATGAACACTAAATCTAAGAAAAAATATTGGCTATGAATTTTCTTCCGTTGTAAATAAACATAAAAACAAACGATTTTTTTTTCATCAATTCGTCTAGGTACATTCCCATCTACCTAACTATTTATGCATTCCTTAGTATCTATGGAAGTATGCTATTACCATCGCATTCCTTTAACGTTGTATCATGTTATTTTGACCATTACAATTTTTGTCATTGCGGAAATCAAACAAGTATATATCTAGTTCTAAAGGTTCTAACTCTGTTTGATTGATCGAGTAATGAATATGTACCTAGACCTACTTCTCAATTTATACAATCATCGGTACGAGTTGAAAAAACAGATTGTATTGTTGATTGGTAAGCTCTCGATTTGATCTTTCATTTTGTGTGTGCAATTCATCTTTTGCGGTAAATTATCAAGTATTTCATTTTTTGTTTATAGGGTATTTGTTGATAGGATGCACAAATACAGCTGATGATGGCTATGATTATCTTAGTTGTGTCGCGAATGAAAATCATCATTACTTTTGTTTCAACGAACGGGAAGGTGTTATGAGACTTCCCGTTGATTTAGAACAGACAGTACAGGTACACCTGGATCCTAACTAGGAAACCAGTGCGCTGGGGGCTGTAGGCGAAATGATTTGGCTTTGATACATTTGAAGTATTGACTACAGATTTTGTTTTGGGTGTTTTATTGATTGAATTCGGCTAAATTGACGTACATATGTGAATTTTAATGAAATTTATCTAATTTTATGCTAACTTGTTATTTTCACAGCGTCTGGTTATAAATGTCAGTTCTTCGAGTTATTTCGAAATTGAAAATTATGCAACATTTCAAAAATTTCCGCAATTAGAATGTCTAGAAATTCATGCCAAAACTTGGAATTTCGTTTACCAAGAAAATGAAACAGAGGATGAATTGATAGACGAATTATTCAATTTGAAGAAATTGGAAACATTAATCATAGATGGAGCGGGCTTCAACTCTTTACAACACCCTTGGCAATTACCCAGAAGTTTGAAAAAACTGGTCATGAAAAACTGCAATTATGATGAGTTTGATTTGAGTTCTTCTCCGAATTTGGAGTATGTAGATTTTTCTAACAATCCGTTAATCAGACTACCCACTTTTCCGGAATGTGTACCTTTTCTCGAAACGTTGATTTTCGTGAATAATTCATTACTTGAATTCTCAGTGAATGATATGGCAAGGTTTTGTAGAGTAAAACTGATCAAATTGGGATATTATAATGTGGAATCTCATTATCGAAAATGCGAATGTCAAAAATTGCTCGACTGGAGTGATACGATTACTGATGTCATTTTGGACTTGCAGTGTAATTTAAACGGTGAGCATACATGCGATAAAATGTAAGATTCTAAAGCACTTCGTTTACCTACTGTTCGAGGTATTTCAGCCTTATTTTCTTTCATTTTTATCGCGTGTGAGAATTTTCTTAGTTACGCAGTCGAATTTAATTTCCATGCGACATTTTATCCCAGGTTTTCATTTTATGGTACCTACTCTCTCAATCAGAATCAGTGAAATTTTCACTGGAAAACAGCCAGAATTGCACTACAGGCAAATCAGTGAATATCACTGATTCATCAGTAAAATTCACTGATTCTTCTGTCAACTTCACTGGAAAAATCAGTGAATAATTCACCGAATTTTCAGTGAGTTTTTTTCACTGTTTTGCCTGTGGTGCAATTCTGACTGTTTTCCAGTGAATTTCACTGATTCAAATTGAGAGAGTAATTACTAAAAATTGTTACCTATTTACTTTTAATCAGGTAAGCCGATAGAGAATTGTGAAGAGTATACCTGGGAAATGCCGATGAGAATTCGAGAACTTTGTTTACGTGGAAAGCAAGCGATGCTATCCGATGCTGGACTATCTAGTTTTGTAAACAATTCTCTGCCTGAGGTAACTGTGAAAACTGAAATTCACGTGCCACACCGCACACTTCAAATAATATCAGCCGTGGTAATTATAATATTAGCCGTGGCTGCTTTGATTGTATTAGAGTTCTTTTATCAATTGGCTAGACTAGGTATTGTAATCGCATTAGTAGGTTATGTTATATTGCTTTTAATCCTGATTTTCAATCCATAGTTCTGTTGTAAAGTAAAACTTACATTTATAGTAAATTTACACAATTTGTGTATATTTGACGAATACTTAAAATGAACTGTCGAAGCTCCGAGATTCTTCTTTTTTAACCTTGATTTTTCTTTTGATGTGATTTGTTGTATTCTTAGGGTTTAATGAAACTGAATCGAATCCGATCCAGGGCCGGATTAACCATTAGGCAAACTAGGCATTGCCTAGGGCGTAAAATTTTTAAGGGCGTTTTTTTTCCCTCAATATCTTTCCCTCCCTTTAACTAGATAAGTTTCAGTTTCCACTTTTAAAAAAATGAGGCGTTTGTTTTCGATTTGCCTAGGGGCGTAAAAATTCTTAATCCGGCTCTGATCCGATCCCCGAGAGGTATCGTTAAAAACGCTCGAAGCAAGTCTCAATCAAAAAAGATAACTAGACACACTGTGTCAAAAGAGCGGACTAAATTGAAATGAACTTTGAAAGCTCAACTTGCGAAATACAAATCAAATTTCAAGTTTAATCAGTTTTTCTTCTATACGCGCTCTACTCACCATAAAAATTTCAAGTCAATTAGTCCACTCTAACGTCAGTTACCGCGTCAGAAAGAAATGTACCAAAATTGAGCTTCAAAGCTCCAAAGCTCAGCTTCCTACGTACAGAATTGCACCAAAAACTAATTAGATTTTTTCCCACGCGCACTATACCAACTGTAAAAATTTCAAGGCGATCTGTTCAGTTTCACGAGAGAAATCGCGTAAGAAAAAAAGCAGGTGTAGGGGTGAAAACCGAAACATAACCATAACCAGTAAACCAATAACTGAACACTTCCGTTTGGGTTAAGGTTTATTAAGGTTTTACCCTAATATGTGGCAAGCAGCTATGGCCTCGTTTTTATTTATTTCTTAAACAATCCCCCCCCCATCACCCTATCAAATTTTAATGTTTTTTGTTGTTTGTTGTACCTGAGGTGTGAAGTTTTTCAATTTTTTTCAACAACTTCAACTTTTTCAAAATTTTTAAATTTCTTTTCCAAAATCATGCAATTTGAAAAAATGAAAAAATTAACGAATTTCGACAAATTATCATTTTTTGTAAAATTCACAATTTGCAGTTAGTCGTTTTTTAAAAAAATGGGCAATTTTTGATGTAAGTGCAAAGCACATTTCTTGAAAAATGTGAGCTTGTTATTTCTGAAAAACTGTGAAATTTTTTAAAAATTTATTTGTAATAAAAAATTGGGTGTTTGTGGGAAATAGTTGAATTTTTAAAAAATTAATTGAATGGACCACCTCCCCGCTGTAGCTTCAGCGTATATATAATAGCTTTCGCAAACTTTGCTTATAAAATAGGAAAAAATTGTTGGCCATTAATTTTACTTCTCTGTTGCTAGCAAACGTGAAAATGAGCTTTTTTCGTATCACTGATAACACCCTTTCTCGGGTGTTAAATTACCTTATTATATTCAAATGAAATATTTAAACATGGGCACAGCTTCAATTTTTTTCGGTAAGACTGCGAAACATTTGTCTTCTAATTTTTGGTTGTGCAAGCGTGTAATTTTTGCTTGTTATTTTTGATATCAATTCAATAGAGCTGTTTATGATCAGTTTGGTGGTGGCTACGAAGGCGTTAAACAGAACACAACCTTTATCGTGTAAGCGAGAGGGCATTGCTTCAGAAAAATATTACCAATGTAAATCGACCACATCAGCATGTTTTGAAATTGGGGATGACAAAACTTTGCGAAAAATGACCAATGCAAAAGTGAGTACCTGCTTGACATGTACGATTTGAAAGTGTTTGCACAAACCGCCTACTTGTGAGCTTCATCTTTTAATTTCATTTTTAGAAATTGTATTTCGAATCGAAATCACCGGGTATTCCGAGCGCGCTTATGTTTAAATCTGAAAATATGTTGAAGTTTTTTCCTGACTTGAAAGAACTCACCATTGTGGCGGAAAATATCACTTTCCCCTACGACGTTGTAATTGATCTCGACAAATGGTCCAGTATGAAAAATAATCTATTTAATAAGACAGGCTTGCGAAAGCTGCGGTTGGAAGGTGGTCGATTCAATTTGCAACGGCATTCGTGGAGATTACCCGCGACTCTCACTTCACTCACGTTGATCAAGCAAAATTATGCCACGTACGATCTTGAGCGATGCGATCACCTACGCAATTTGACCATTTGGCAAAGTGGATTATTCAAAATGCCATCATTTGGTGCAACCTTACCTCCTCTGCGATACTTGAACTTATCGGGTAATCCTTTGTACGAATTTTCGATCGATGATATCGCGCCATTTTGCCAATTGGAGTATTTGAGTTTGGATTATGCCAGCATGGGATCGCGTCATCGAAACTGCGAATGCAGACGGTTGAGAAAGTGGATCCAATATTTGAACATTTCAAGCGATGTGTTTCAATTCGAAGGTGAATTATCGTGTGGCTCTATCGTTAGCCGTGAGTAAAACTTACGTATTATGAAGTTTTGAGTACGTGGTTTTTGAATTCATATAATGAACTTGATGTTTTTTTCTTTTGTTTTTTCTTTTTCCATTCGAAGTCGAATATTGTAAAGAGTACACGTTAAACAATGCTTACGAAAAAAGAGAGCAATGCTTCTATGAGGTCGAGGAAAATGTCACCGGCTCTAGTAAAGACGATGATGACTATTTGGAACAAGTTTTGCTTACCGATTCGAAGACGACACCTCCCAGTTATTCTAATGATTATCTCGCCATGGCCGTATCCGCGGGTATAATTTTACTCTCGCTCAGTACCGCCGGAGTTTACATTTACTTTAATTATTTTCGTCCGAGTTTGAGTAAGTCTGGCAATATTGACAGTTTCGTTTTCCTTTAGCTTTCCTATTTCGTTTGATTTTTATCGAATTCATATTAACGTTGAAACTAAGTTCTCAACCTGATTTATTTATTTATTTATTTATTTATTGCCAGGTTCTTCTACGTGAATCGCTACAACGAGTATGAATCATTAGCTAACTGTACATCAATTGGACGTCACTCGTAAATTTGTCTCTTATACGCAAACGTTTTGGCTGCACGGATATCGTTTCATTTTGTACACGCGATGTAGGTGTTGTATTTCTCAATTTTAATATAATTTCTCGAATTTGTGTTTTTTTTTTCGATCAACTTTCAGTAAATCATTGAAAAAAGAAAATTGGTATTTTAAATAGTTGTTCAGAAACTAAGAAAGTGAATCATGAAGCAATATTAGGGTGGAACTTAAAATAAATATTTTGGATTTTCATTTTCGAGCCGCCATTAGATTTGTGCCAATACATAAGGAGGATATCCACAAAAAATTTCAGCTCGATCGATCCATAACCCGTGTCCCGTGCCCCAGGGGTGATCTTGGTTACGCGCGCGACGTCACAATGCTCCCACGATAATTCGTGGTAAAAGTGACGTTTCTGTTCGGAGAAAATTCAACGCGCTGTTACCCCCACCAGAAATTCGCAAATCGAAACCAACTTTTCGCAGGCTCGAAGGTGGTCCTATTAAACATTTAGAACAAAAATTTCAGTCACGTAGTTTAATTGAGAGCTGAATTGGGTATTTTCAAAAAGTGTGCAATTCGCAAGGTTTTACTACTTTTTGAAGATTTTTAATGCAGCCCCCAATCAACCTGCGTGACTGAAATTTTAGTTTTCAGGGTTTAGTAGGACCACCTTCGAGCTTGCGAAAAGTTGGTTCGATTTGCGAATTTCTGGTGAGGGTAAGAGTGCGTTGAATTTTCTCCGAACAGAAACGTCACTTTTCCCACGAGTTTTCGTGGAAGCATTGTGAGGTCGGACGCGCAACCAAGATCGCCCCTGGAGGCACGGGTAAATATGGATCGATTGAGCTGAAATTTTTTGTGGATATTCTCCTTATGTATTGGCACAAATCTGCGGACGGTCTTGAAAAAATCCAAAATTTTATTTATAAGTGCCACCTTAAGTAATATGATGAACATCAAAATTTTCTGACATTTCAGAGGTAAAAGTATTTGAAATTTTAAAAAATCTCATTTTAAAAGCTTAGCAATAAAACAATTGAAATTATTACCTATTTTTTTTTTTCAGTTTAATGGAAAGAATCGAGAGTTGAATATCCTCGAGGATTCTAAAGATTCTAAAATTCGATAGAATTAATGTAAAAAAATACTTACAATCGAAATTATGGACGAATGAAAGTTCGCTTAAGTTCGCTACCATTTCGTATTTTCTAGTTGACGCGATGATGAGCAAAAAATAATTGGCTGGTGAGAAAATTGGCGAAAAACTTCCACAGTGGTCTTCAATGAAAGTGTGAGTGGAAGTAAAAGCGAGTAAAACTATCTGTTGTTACTTTTACTTTAATTTTCATATTTATTACCGATTTGTTCAAATCATTGAATTTTTCTCGCAATGAAAAAGTTTGTAAATTCAGTTTCAGGTAAATGTTGTGCAGTGTTGAAATTCACGTGGTTTATGTAGCTCTTTCTTAATTACATGCTCTTTTTTTCGCAATAAAATTTCAAAATAACTTCACAGGATTTATCCTTACACTGACGATCTCTTTTGTATTTGCAAATTATACGTTCGACTGTAGTAAATACGAAACGCCTGTTGTGCTCGAGACACGTTTCTGTGAAATTCACGCACACCCAGCGCTCGAGGACACATCCGAAATATTGTTTGGAGCTCTTCCTGCTCCGTCGCCCACCGTTGATGAATTTAGAAGTGCCGAAGTATTTGCTCGTTACTCTTTTATTTACTGATCAGAATCGCGTGTCATTGCGCGGTATATTAATTTACAACTGATTTCACAGATAATCACTATTCGTCCACCGAGCGAAAATTTTACGTTTTTAATCGACCGTACGGATAACTTCATGTCATTGTTCCCAGGCGTTAAATCCTTATCAATCAGTGGTTTTCAAAATTTCTCCTTTTCCGAAAAATTGGCGTTCGGAAACGCAAAATTGGTAGCAAATTTATTCAATTTACCCGTCCTGGATAACCTATCTATCGTCGATGCTCAACTGGACAACGTGCACGAATGGATCTTACCTGAAAATCTTCTCAATTTGAATTTGTCCGGCAACCAGTACACAGAATACAATCTCGAAAACCTTACTCATTTGGAAGTAGTCGATTTTTCGAGAAACAAATTGACCAAACTTCCAGTTATGGCCTATCCTATGTATTCGTTAACTGAGCTCTATCTACATGATAATCCTTTGAACGACGTCCGAGTCGAAGACCTAGCCAGATTGTGCACTTTGAAAAAGCTCACTGTGTCCGGATCCAGTTTCGAGCTACCGACCGCGGGAAGATTCTGCGAATGTCGAAAACTCAAACGTTGGATCCAGAAGATACGAAGTTGGATGAAAAATGAAAATTACAATAAAGAATTTGTAGCGAATGGCCAAGACTTCGTTGGCGGTTTGCGATGCCATAGTCCGCAGGGTGAGTGAGATTGCCGGGTAATTGAATGACCGTCGCTTACCTACGAAGTTATGATTGTATTTCTGTTCTAGATTAAGTTAATTTGTTTTTGTATTTCAGAAAGTACTGATTGTAAAGTAGTTATGGGATCGAAGTGGTCTTTATATGAATCTTTCGTTATAAGGGAGCATTGCTTGAGTAGGAAAAATTTCACCCTTGAAGGAGTTTATGAAGTCGAAGCAGTCGATCATGGTGACAATAATTCCACGCTGGTTGACAAAAACGCGAATGTGACGGAATATCCAAGAGTTTCATTTCGAGAAAGTACTAATCCAAAAAGTCTGATCAAATGAAATATTAAAATGATGAAAATAAGTTTTCTTATTTCGAAATTTCTGATAATTAATCGCATTTATTTGAAAAAAAAAGTTCGAATTGAGAAAAAAATTGAATATCGAATCAAGAGTTATAATTACCATAAAACTATTTGAAAAAGTGCACTCGTTTGGGGAGGGGTGACGTTATGATGGCAAAAATTTAGTATCATTAATATGGAGAAGTAAAAATTTTGAAAAATTTGTAAACTCAAGTTGAGTTTTTTTTCATCTTCAAACTTGAGTAAATTTTTTTCTTTTTCAGTGCGCATTAATTGGGGACGCCCAAGTGCTATCATTGTAATGAGTCAAAGATGCACTTGCACAGTTATCATTTGGATGACTATCGCCAGTGTTGTCACGTCAAACATGAATTTAGAATTATTTAGTAATTACCTTTTATTCAGGAATTTTTCATTCCTCAAGGACAATTCTTAGCAGCGAATGAAAAGTTGAATCATTTGGAAATATTTGGCTATTGCAATAGCATTTTCGAAAATTGTCATCTTTTGAATAGAGTACTAACTATGGTAAAGTTCTTAATCCTTAATCCGAGTGCTGTGTGAATGGATTAAAAGTATATGCTGAAGAGTTAATCGTTGCTATAATCGAGCAGTTTAATGAATATATAACAAGAGCAACTTATATTTCCACACATGCTATGTTGAAGAAACAAATCATGTCGCTGATTGGTAAAGCTTGCATTTCGAATGTTAATTCTGTGTATATCTCTTCATGATTCACTTGCTTTGAAGCAATTAAATTTTCGTGCAGGAATCTTGTTGATTGGATTACTAAGCACGGTTGGTGGTGAGAAACTAATTTGTGAGAGCGAGACTGAAAATGTTTACAAGTATATTTGTTATACCTATTCAAAAGGCAACGCGTGGCTTCCCGACATAGACCTATACACGATGGTGAAAATCGAGGTAAATCCAAAACTCTTTATTAGGCACCTGAAAATGAAACATAGCCTAGCTAATGGTAGTGGTAGTGCTTGAACATGATGTGCTTAGTTCACATTGTTATTTTTTGTACTCATTAAATTCAGTTGAATGAGATACATAGTATCTGCAATCTGCAAGCGCTTGTTCAAAACTTTGAGAATTAGTTGCCCATGGTGAGTTGACCGTTATATCATTAATTACATATTGTTATATCGGCGCGGTGGGTCAACTCGCCATGGATTCTGTCCTAAGCAATTAGAGCTGTCAACTTTTAGCAATACACTTACTATATGTACACGTATTACCTATACGACAGTATTTTACTAGTCTCATATTGAAATTTGATCATTTTTGCAGTCTTTAAAAATAGAATTCCGATCTACAGACCCGAGCTCTTTCGTAATCGAAGATCACCTCATATTTAAATCGTTTCTATCTTTAAGACATTTGGAAATTAAAGCTAAAAAAATGCTTTTCTCTCCCGAAGTATCCGATACATCAAACTTAGTCAGAGATGAATTATTCAATCTGGAGAAATTGGAAACATTGATCATAGATGGCGCAGATTTCACCTCTTCTCAACATGCTTGGCGGTTGCCCAAAAGTTTGAAGAAACTGGTCATGACGAACAGCAAATATACTGAATTTGATCTAAGTAATTGTTCAAACTTGGAACACGTAGATTTTTCAAACAATCCATTAATCAAAATACCTACGTTTCCCGAATGTTCGCCTCATCTCAATACGGTGATTTTTGCAAAAAGCCCATTATACAATTTCTCGGTTAATGATATCGCTAAATTATGCGGGGTGAAGAACCTAAGTTTGGAATATTGGAGCATGGGGTCTTACTATCGAAGATGCGAATGCCAAAGATTGAAAAAATGGTCGGATACCAAATTAATACCAAATTTCAATTTCACATTCAAGTGTAATTTAGATGGTAAGCACATAAAATAGAATTGTTACCATCAATTACCAAAATATTAAAAAGATTTTTAGCACTCATTGCTCAAATCCCTTTTACTTAATTTAGTTCTATTCATTTCTTTTTACGTGGAAAAATTTTATTAATTTTTTCATTCTACAGTTTTATGCCATTCTACACCTACCTAGCTACACAGTTATTAAAAATGGTTCTTATTTTTGAATAGATATATGGCCGGAGGATTGTGAAAATTATTCCTTGGTGCAAGCAGAGGAAATTCGTAAAGACTGCTTAAACAAATGCCAGTCTGCATCTATTCAATCTTGAGATTCCAAACCAGTTTCAGTCTCAAAATTGAAAATATAGCCAAAAAATTGAAATCATACTTTGTTTACTTTTTACACAGTAATTCAAAGAATTATAATGATTTTGCAAAATATTTTAGAATGTTGTTGTTGTTACTATTATTATTATTATTATTATAAGAACTTCATTTCTCTGTGGATATTTGGAATAAACTGTAAAGATCTCAAGGACTCAATAGTCAATACACACCAGTTTTTTTTTAGAGATATCTGCATCTCCTCCCTAATTTACCCCTTTAAATCCGTATGAAAATGAAAATGGTGCATTATTCCAATTCAGGACCTTTTTAACAAACTGATAAATAAGTGGGCTATACCTGGCTCTTTTTCAAGTTTTCAAATTTTCATAAGATCAAAAAAAGCGCGTCTTTTTGAAAAATGCGGAATATTTAAAATCAAAATGTTCTACCATTTTCCCCCTAAAACTCGCTGATTTATAAATTTTCTAAAACTCGGGCTTTTTTCATCTTATGATACATAATAGGTAACTTGAAAACTCAGAAGAGAGTGGGTATCTATTGCCCATTTTATATATATAGCGAATTAGCCCTGAATCAGAATTGAAAAAAAAATTGAACAAAACAACGATCTGGAAAATCATTTTTTACGAATTTTCCGTGTCAAAAATAGATGGTTATGGATGAATATGTCAATATGTACATATATTTTCTCCTTTTTGCTAGACTTGCATTGTTTTCCTCCTTACTTACAAATATATATATATTTTTTTAGTGAAAGTATGAAATGCGCGGGTTGAAAAGCCATAATCTCCTACTTTTCAACATGAAAAAAATTATTCATTCTACTGTAGGCAAGTAAAGAATGTTTGCTTACTCAGTTCTGATGGAGAGAACTTTTTTGACGTAGTTTGAAATTTCATTTCAGTATACCTATTAATTTCTAAGATTTGGGCAAATCAACAAAAAGTGGAACTGACATGTGTTTCTAAGATAACGAAGTATGACGCGCTTGATTGTGGAGCAGAAAACAAATCGGATTACTACATACTACACAACCCCGGGATAAAACATTTTTATGTTAAAAGACATCTGTAATTATAGTCACGTTGGTCGCATAATTGATATTTAAATAGTTCATTGTTTCTTACAGGGTATTGCTATAGTGTTACATACACCAGGATCAATCTTGATCAACGATATTGAATACTTTAAAAAACATTCAAAAGTGCTTGTGGATATAACTATTCATCAAATAAGCCCATCAAAAACAGATCCTGTTGCTGAAAACGTAAAGAATGAAGCGGTCAAATTAAAAGCAGAACTATTCAATTTGAGATATTTAGAAGAGCTATTGTTTATATCTATAAATTTCAACTCTAAAGATCATATGTGGAAATTACCACAAGGACTTCAAAGTTTCATTTCTCAAAAAACTCGATACACTGAATACGATCTCAGCAATCTTCGTTACTTGTGGAAAGTAGATTTTCAGGATAATAAATTTACCAAACTTCCTTCTTTCCACTATCCTGCTCATTTGTTGAGAGAACTAAACATGCGTGGCAATCCTTTAAATGAAGTTACAACAAATGATATTGCAAGATTATGTACATTGGAGGAACTGGATGTAGATGGAACAAGTTTCCAGGATGCAGATAGATTCTGTGAATGTGAACGGTTACGGATGTTTATAGATTATTTAAAAACATGGACGAAGACGGAATATGTCAAGGAATTTGTGTCTTGGCCTCAGACTTTTGTGTGTAACAAAGATAAGAGTGAGTACCTTTATAATTTAGGTACGTTAAGTTCATATTTACATGTGTATACTTGTTTGACATTCCATTTGCTGGCGTAGAAAGAGATTTTATACTTACTGCAATGATGAAAAATTTGTTCAACTTGAATGACGGAATTCTGATTTCTCCTCTACTTCTCTTACTTATCAGATACTGAGTGCACAGCTGATCAGCTTGATTTGAGTGAACCCATCAGTCTAAGAGAGCATTGCCTGACTGGAGTGCATTCCAACCATACCCACCTGAATAGACTAACAACAACAACTACTGCCACTGCTACTACCAATACCATGGCTTCTAATACCACTGTGAGTATGGAGACTACAACTACTACTAAGGCACCATCTGTAGCTTCTGATATTAATTCAAATCAAAACGGCATGATCGTTATCATCATTTCATTACTCGTGGTGGCGTTGGTTGCTGTTGCTCCTGCAACCTAGTGATATTTAATTATTTATGTATATTTTATCGAAAATCGTTCAAAATAAGGTATGTAGTATGTAAATAGATATCTACCTGTGTAGTATGTGCAGTAAGATTTACAAGTACATGGTAGAGTGCTCTTTTGATAATTATTATTGTCATGCATTCGTGCTACAAGTGGCTCTGAGCAAAAATCATGAACCAATGAGAATTCAATAGCTTATTGTCCAACAGAAACACGTTGTTTATTATTTATTATATCATGTTTAACCCTTTCTTTTTCTTAAATATTTTGAAGAAGTACCTACTCTTTGCATGTCAAAAAAGGGTTTCAGCGCAACCAGCTTTCTATTGTTCATATGTGAGACCGCGTGGTGAAAGGGAACTGACATCATAAATTCAGTGGGAAAAACATTGAAGAATCGGATGAAGTTATGTAGTTTATGGCCTCTAACTTGATTATTTACAGATGAGATGAGAAGGATTAAAGTGAGTAAAAATTGAAGAAATTAAAAAAATTTATTCATTTTTGAATTTAAACTATTTGTTTCTTTCTTTTAAAAAAAAAAAATGATAAAAGTTATGTTGATTCTGGTGTATAAAACAACTGGGAACAGAATAGAACCGGCTTCAGGTCTGTATCTCAAGTTTTGAAGGATGTAAGTGAGATAGCAAAGTGTGCATGGTGATGTGAATCGACCCCCCCGACAAGGCCCACACATTTTCGATATGCAAATGAAAAAAAATCAAGAAAAAAAATTAGAAATAATAGTCCTGCCAATATTATTTGAGACATTTGGTGGCGATAAATGTTATAAAAATATTAAAGCGTCCTTTATACTGGCGATGGAAAAGTTGAATTCGTTTCAACTTTTCCATCGCGGCACCAAAAAACATC
>JAAOIU010139617.1:0-10057 GCA_018107765.1 Hypogeococcus pungens | reverse complement strand
CGTCTGAGGAACGATATGAGAAATGTATTATTTTTCGCGTACAGTGTCGTGACTATTCTACGCCCATCGAATCTCCCATTCTATGTCGTATAACTCCAACGTGTACCACAAAAAAAAAAAATCCATCTACGTTTCATCTGCGGTAATGAGTTTTAACATGATTAAAGCTTATTTACCGAGTTCATCCGCGCGCGTCATAATTCAAAGCTAAATCAATTTACCGCCGTTTGCTCTGAGTAAGCGCCGAGTGCACTAAAAAGCCAACTCGGGTGATTACTTATCGCAGGAATTTTCAGCCCATTTTTAATGCACCTTGTTAAGTACACGCTAGAACGGAGGAAAAACGCTGCCTTTTCTCACTTAAAAGAAAGCTATTTGAACTTTAAGAATTACAGTGGAGATTTAAATAATATTATTGAAAGAACATCAAAACCTACCCTTGCAATTCAAAACTTCCAGGAGTCATAGGGAGTTTATTTGTCGAATTTGTGAAAATTGAAATTCTCCCCGAGAACAATCAAAATTCAATCAAATGGAAGTAAAAATTTTGAATCCGACTTACACCATATTTTAGTCTGCAGAATTGATTAAAAGCGATTGAGAAAAACCTGCAAAATGGGACGTCAACAAACTTGGGCAATTCGGCATGTACAAACGAGGATGAGTCATGTTGATAAGCGTTTTGGTCTATTCAGGCACAATTTTCTAAAATCTGATGATGCTTGTTCGAGTTTATTAATGTCTTTTTTTCAACCACCCATTTTCATTAGCAACGAAAAATATTCATAGCCCATTTTCGACTTTTCCAGTCGATTGATATCGTTTTGAAGTCTCTAGTAAAATTCTGTATTTGTGAGTATTTCAACGGACGGAAAATCAAACATTTCACAGAGATTTCAGAGCGGTTCAAAACTATTCCCAACCGATTAAAAATGTCAAGCCTTCTACCTCAATTAGATTAAATACGAATATTTCTTAAAGGAAAAGATCGATTGATCGTAGGAAAAAAACTAGCCAAATTTAATACAAAAAAACTACGGTTCCAGTTATCTTCATATTTTAACCTTTTTACTATCCTTTCATCCAAATACGTTAACTTCCGCCGAGCTTAAAAAACTCGACAATTTCCGGCCCAAAGTAATTTCAAGTTCATTACCAACGACCAAAAGGTGCCATAAACTGTTACAACTTTCGCACCATAAAGCGTCCAAACGGTAACTTCGTTTTAAGCCATGTTCGCCATAAATTATTCAACCACTTCTAATTACCATTCATCGCACCCGTTCGGTACGACAATGGTGCGTCAAGTTCATATCTAAGTACCACCACCGAATCGACGCGATGTCGAGGTACGGGTATGTAAACCCGGCGATGCTAATTTAAAATCCATATAACAGGCACGATTAAATAACGCACCAGCTCCGAGCTGCGACTTTGGAAACGGAGAAAAAAATCCACACTGTATACGTCGCATCGTGTCAGCGTCCCCTTCTTCAATATTTATTATACATATGCGAGATACGTTGCTCTCTTGCAGCTCAGTGGTGAAGCCGGCGTTTGTTATTGGCGTTCAGCCACTTCCTTCTGTTTTCTCGCGGCTTGCTTAAGGTCTATTTTAACTTAACCCAGACCTTTAATACTACAGAACTGTATTATAATACAGAACCGAAATTCATGACGATTCGAGTATCTAAATGGCACAAGCTTAACGCAGGGCAGACTTTAGACTGTAATACGGCGGGCGATTGCTTTCGTATTCGTAAAGTACGCGGAAAATAATAGTATGTATAATTTTCATACGTATGACGTTTATCTTGTACTTGGTAGCTTCGCTTAATACGAGTGTATTTGTCACCAATAATCAGAACAGAACATGTTAAGTGAAACATTTATACCGAGAAACGTGACAATTAGCATAACTTGCCTAGGCACGCCAGTGATACAGCGATAAAGTGAGACCCTAACAGTCATCATCGTTTTCCAAACCGCAACCGCATACTTGTACTTACACGTACGTAATTTCATGTGTGTGTTCTTTCATATTGTGTGTAGTACACCTTTATATCTAATCGATTCTGTCTGAAAAGTTGAATAATAATTACCGGCGGAGGAGGTGGCTGCGATTCGGTGACACCGTTCGCAGCAGCCAGAGACGAATTCAACTGTTGGTCCAGCATCCTTTGCCTGTTAGCAGTCAACCTTTCCAGACTAGCCAAACGATACGTAGCCGCTGCACTTGGAGTGTATGTTTTGGGCAACGTGGGCGGTGGCACCGGTTTCTGATAAGGCACAGGCTTCGTCGACGTTGGTGGAACGCCGTTCGTCCCGTTCGCAGACGTCATGTTGTTCATTATTCAATCCCTTTGTCCTCGGTACGATACCAGATAATATTTTGGCGACGTTTCGATAACAACTATGACTACTATGGTCAGTTTATTATAACGCGGTATTATTATTGCGAATCGGTTACATCATCATCCTTGCAGCAAACTCGCAAACTGTAATACGATTCAATCGATTAAGTTTTGGTAGATGTGGTGGCTTATAGAGGAGGGTTTTCGAACGTTAGGGTGATTCTGAGTAGATTCACCACGTTCAATGACTAAAAATAATTTCAATTTTGATAAATGGTTCGATAGTTTTCAAGCACCGGGTAATTTTTTGCGTATTTACGAAACTTTTTTTTTTCTCCTAAATCTACTGGTATAGATAAGTCACGAGTAATGGAAATCCTAACAAGATAAGGTTATCTCGACTCTTCACTTCGTGCTCCTCGTTCGTTTCCTGATTTTTTTATTTTATTTATTTCATCGAAACTTCTCTGCGTATTTGAATGTTCAGAACTCAATTTTATGACAATACAAGACTAGTGATGACATTTCTAATAACATAATCGATCAATCATTCATTTTGAATTTTTATCACTTCATTTTACCGTCTCAAAGTATTGAGAAAAAAAAACTTAATCCTTTCAAAACCATCGGTACACTAATTTTTAGTTTTTAAAACTGGTCCTTCATCTATCGAGCCACCACCTCTACCAAATTCGAAAATATTTAAAATAAAATTATAAAAAATTGTAGCAATGGACCTTTAAAAACCGCACGACGCTAAATAAGTCGATATACAAAAGCTTCAAATTTAATCACACTTATAATAAACATCACACAAACACAATACCATACACACGAACTGTGTTACTTTGAACAATACATTGTTTGAAAAATTATAACGAATACCACTCAATAGCGCACGAACCGGTTGAAGATATACCACACGACGTTTCGTACGTACTGATATATTATCGCGAGCCGATAATAAAAATCAATAATTAAACAAATTTATACGTAACGAAAAACGAAATCCCGCCGACGTACCAGCACAACACACCCAACCGGCGAACGTTTAGATAGAACACTACAACGCCACACAGCGAAGAGCGAAGTCGAAACGGATGCTTGTCTTCGAAGTTCGAACGAGGAGAGAAGCAACCCGCCACAGGACGCTCAACGCCCTCGAAAAGGATATCTGGAAATCGACCCCAATCTGAGTGAGTAAGCTACAGACGGCAGTGTTACCACAACTATCGAGTTTAAAATACACGAACTTGGGTGAAAATTACGAAAATACGAGATGGAAATTAAACACGAAAAAAAACACTAGATCGACATTAACGCCGTTGCGAGTACCAACAAAACAGTATCGTGTAACCGGCTGCGAGAGCCGAGAGAAATTACCGCCAATCTGCGAGTGCAACCCCCCTGAGCTTTGCATAGTGTTCGTGTGCCAGGCAATCATCGATTTTTATGAACGAGAGGTTGTGCTGTTGCTGTTGTTTTGTACCAGACCTGGAGTCAGTTGAAGCTACGCAGCTTCTTCCCGAATCCCGGATAGCACCCCTAAGTACGATATCTCATTTAGAGACTCGCCTTTTGACCTAAAATGCAATCACAAGAGTATCTTTTATTATTCAACCTTGAAATTTTCTCTTTCTGCTGGTTCGCAAACGTTCGCACTATTTTGCCACTTTTTACGGTGCGTAAATTTCAGCACTTGCACCATTCCGTTATGACTACACGAAGCACCCTATTTTTAAATTACTTCACACAAAAAAGACGCATTCTACTCCACGCAACGTGCAACCCACTTAGAGCAATTCAACTACTGTTTGACACTTGAGAAACTTTTCTATTTGTAAAAATTCATCAAATTGAAATTTAACGAAATTATTTGAAATTTTCAAATCAAGAGAACCGATATGACCTTATTGCTGTTTATTTCGCATTCATTTCGATGCAAATGGAGCGATAAGATAACCTTGAAAGTGAACCTCCGGGTATTTGATAAGGAAATCCCACGAGCAAATATCTGAAATATTTTCCTTCATTCGCCAACAAATTAAACCATTTCTTCTGTCAATTTTTTTTTTTTACGTTTTCCAAAAACGAGATCATGATTTTCATACCACCGTCAATCTCACCAAAATGAAAATTTTAGTACTCAGCAAGCGAATTCTCAAATACTTTACAGTATTAAATCATTGACTGGAAATTTCTACATAATTTCTCAAGAAAGAAAAACTATTATACTTTTCATTCATAACGAACAAACATACAATTAGAAAAATAAACCGGCTTTGTTCACGCATTTCACGACTGATTAGTCAGCCAACCACGAATGGTAACACTGGTTCGAACGATGAAACTAGAATTGAAACAAATGCAGCTTGCATCGTGATCATGACTCACATATACTAATACAAGCACACTATGAGGAAATGGTAAAACAAAAATGAGAAAACACACATGTTCTAGAGTGGTATGCAATGAAAAGAAACTGTAAAAACACCACCCTACTATACCTCTACCTTTATGAAGGGAGGGATACATGAACTTACATAAATGACGTCGTAACGCAACCCACAAAAACGTTATTATCACTAATCGAACGATTATTCATTTGAAAAAAAAATATCAAAACTGTATGGTAATGAAGAGAGCATCAACGTACTAAAATAACATTTATTATGAAAGTGGAGCGAAAACTTGTACTGGCTTGATGAGAGACATGTGCATCGATGATGGCTATTGTGAAAGTACCTACACATATCTAAACACCTTCAACTTGTCACCTAGCACCTACTATATCAACGTTATGTTTTAATAATGATATACGTAGAAGGTCGCAAAATTAATAAATACGGACCCGCTAGGAAATGCTTCATCATTTTTCTGGCCAACGAGTAAATAACTGCTTTAAAAAAATGTTATAATATCGAATTTTTCAAAAACTTCGCGAAATGTTAATTGCATGGGTTGGAACAGAGCCATAACGAAATACTAAACATATACACTAGCGAAGTATATCGTCGAAGGTGAAACAATGAAGATGAACATCATACGACGCATGGAATCATCGAAATATTAGAAACAAATAAAAAGTAAATTTTAAGCGCACGAGCAAATGAGTAATAGACTACGTAGTGATTTAATCATGCTGATTAAGAAAGCAGGAAAAAAGGCACCCAATAATTCACTATGTACAAATAATACCCACACCGTCGATACTCCAACTAAACATTAAATAAGCGTGCGTGTGATAAATAGAATTGAATTTCTATATTTACCGATTCAAACCTAATTGGAATAGAAGACATTTCGAACAAGCTAATGTATAGTCCGCCGTCAATTAAATAATAGATAACACTAATGAATAGCCAGTTACCACATTCTGTTTACGGTAACTACTTCTCGACGCGAATTGTTATCGTTGAGAAAATAGTACACGGTAAACTCATTGATTCATTACGCAGAATGCGATTTTTACTGAAAAACGAAAAACTTGAAATTTGCAATAAATAAAGGTGTGTTTGATTTGACAATGAAAAATAATTTCAAGGCAAAGATTAGAGAAAAAAAAACACTTTTTTAACGATACGCCAAAGTATTTAAACAATATTTTGAATGAATTTTCCAAGAATGAAAATACCTCCGTCCCCAGCTAAAGAATTTAAGCTTATCATCGACTTATCCCCACACCAAAATCGAAAAAATTCTGAGATTACTTACAGCTGCACGACGAATATGAATGAAAAAAGCATGTAACAAAAGAGAAACGATTCATTAGTACCATTAATATAACAAATTGAATGGATTATAATGAAAAATACATATAAACAAAAATAATACAATAATGAATTGTTCGGCAGAGAAATTCAATACACCAAAAGTTCTCAATTACGACACTTTAGATGATAAAAATCATCAATTGGGGTAACTGCTAATACCAGGAATCAATTGGGACATATTACTGAGGATAGAAATTTTAAAATTCTGCACAAAGAACCACGAAAAGATTAATTTTCATCTCAAATTGTCACCTGTTGTTTGGCGCCAATTCAATGTAAATTTTCAAAAACAAATTTTGCGTAACGAATTTTCGTTGAAGATAATTATAAAGAAAGAGAAAGTCATGAATAAAACTTGGCACTCACCGTTTTTCTGCATCACTATAAGATTGAAGTATCTAGATATTGTAATTATGTTAAATGAATCTTGTATAAAACTTTATCGTTAAACTTAACGTCAGGTAGATAGCATTTTTTTTTCAAAAAAAAATTGTTTTTGTAGTTTTTGTTGGGAAAAAAATTTAATTTTAGCAAGTAAAATTTGGTTTTGTGTATTGATTTTTCATATTGCACAAGCGCGTTTATAATGCCTTCGTGATTATTCAAATGCTTCAATAATTTTTTCTAGAAAATAAATTTTTTATCAGTTCATCAGTTTTCAGTTTTTTGAAAAAAAAATAATGATAACGTTAAAAATGGTACAAAATTGAAAATTGCGGTGAAATTGTAGTATAATTATTCATTCTATTGCAAAATATCATCTTACTGATTGAACTAGTAACTGCATCGATCGACTATCACCAGAAAATGTTGGGAACAATTTTCAACCGTTCTTTGAGTGCTGTCAACAAAATACCTGCATCTCTTATTCGTAGAATTGTCACTTACCCGACGGATAGTAAAGAAGAAATGACAGTTACTGATGACGGAGCGATTATCGTATGTTGGCATCCAGAGAAGCCGTTTCCTTACGAATGCTCCAGACCATTACCTGAAGAAATCCCAAAAGAATCAAAAACCATATTGAAAATGGAAGACAAAGCAGAAATGTACCGAGTATTCCGTAACAAGAATGAAGAAATGGTTCGTCAAGAACTAATGAAGATAACATTCACCACTAAACATCGGTGGTTCCCACGAAGCCGAGACGCTAAAGCTAAAAAAACGAAACCAAATCGTCCGTATCTGTAACTTTTTTGTATGTTTACGACAGTCTTGAAAATTATATGAATGTAGTTTGTTTTAATGCTTGTAAATAAGTAAATGAATTATTTTTTTAAAAAAAGTTGTATTGTTTTTATGTACATTTTGTTTTCTCCTAAAAGTATGCTTTGAGGTTTCAGTCGCGACGTGATCTCTTTATAAACGAACTCAACTGTAACATTAAAAAATGAGGTTACTTAATTTTTACAATATTACACTAAAAATGCGGCTACTAACCGATTCCGAAATTGAGACACCATCTAATAAATTTAAACCCGCTGGTGGAAAAGGTGGCGGATTCATACTCCCAAATGAGGATTTAGGCTTAATTCCTATTAAATTTCTGTGTTGTGGGAACGTGGGCATCATTTGCGGTTCGCAAGCTGTTAATCACGAAATGATAGTGATATCGTTACTCAGATAAATTTAAATTGTATTACCGAAAACTGAACACATACGCAAAGGTGGTTCTTTAAAATAGGAACTCTTTAAACATTCTTCGGCAGTGGCTCGCTTCAAAGGATCATACATGAATAAGAAGTTCAATAGCCTCAATCCAGCTACAGTTAACCAGGGAAACCTAGATTTGATTTTGTTATAAGGCTGTTTTTTCAAAGTGAAATTTTTTAATGCTGGCAGATTAGGAAACTCTGGCCAGATATCTTTCGAAGGGGTACCCAGAAGATCAATTATAAGTTCGATTTGATGTACTTCACTTCTGCCGGGTAACAATGGTTTATGACCTATAGAGTATAAATGGGTAAAATATTAAAAATCATTTTTAATTCGCAAAAATCAAAACTTACTAATTTTTAATTACCTAATAATTCGCCTAAGATACATCCAACAGCCCACATATCAATCGCAGTAGAGTGAGTATGTGAACCAAATAGGATTTCTGGCGCCCTGTACCAAAGTGTGACTACTTTCGGGGTCATATTTTTACCTGGCACGCTAAATGTTCTAGCTAATCCAAAATCAGCTGAAAAAAACCGGTCAGCTAAGTAGAAAATATTGATCAATACAAAAACCACGTACGTTTCGTAACATACCAATTTTCACGCATCCTTTATCAGTCATCAAAAGATTAGATACTTTCAAATCTCTATGAATAATATAATTTCTATGCAAGTACTGCAGTCCATTCAAAAGTTGGATCATAATACACTTGACTTGAGATTCAGAAAAGGGCGTCTGCATATTGTCAAGAAGACTAGCGAGATCTTGTTCGCAATACTCCATCACTAAAAAAATGCTGAAAATGAATTTCAAATTACCAAGCAATACCCAAAATTTGAAATTGACGAAGGATGAGTTTTTTGACAAACTAATTTATTCTATTAAAATGGAAGAGAAAGGCAAGCTGAAAAAAAGTAAAAAAGCACACATCAGCAAGTTCCGAGCACAACGGTCGGTCAAGTTGCCGCCACCAGTGGAAATGAAAATTCACCGGGAAGGTACTTCTTTCAATAAAATTGCCTCTGATGGAGCTCTAGTAAATTCTCAGTTTGTTGAAAAAGCAAAAGTCAACACAAGCGGTTTGCAAGCGAACAATAACCAACAAAATTCTTCTCAAAAATGAAAAAAAAAAAAAAATGTACAACTCTGACTAAGAAGCCGACTCTCACCTCTCAAGACTCCGACCAACGACAACTTCCTTCAAATGGACGATATTTTCGTGTTTACATGTAAGTAGAATAGATATTTCTCGAAGTCCACTAATTGGCAAGCCATCTTTTTCGTTTTCCATGCGAACTTTCTTCAAAGCAACAATTTCATCGGTTTTTGTATCTTTGGCTCGATCTAAATCGAACATTTTCATTCAACACTGCATATTATAACTATGGGTACTTCTTACGGATATTTTTTTTCTCTCACAGACAATTCCGTACGTTCCTTCGCCGATACGATTCAGTTTCTCAAATTCGGACACAAAACGACACCTTCCCAACTGTAAGAAAGTAATTTTCTGTGATTATTTGAATCGATACTTCACCGGTGAAAGTAAAAATAAGTACCAAATCTTCATCAGGAATTTCTATAATTTTACCAGTAACGAAAGATGTCAAAACCCCTCGTCGTGTGACAGGTTGGGAAGGATCACTATGCACAACGATGTCATTTTCTTGAGGATACGAGTCTTTTTCATCTTTATCTAAAATTGTGAAATAATCGGACACTTCTCAAATTTATGAAATTGAAAGTACGTAGGTACAGATGTAAGTACATTTACATACCTAAAATATTTTTCAAAGATCCAATCATCTTGGATCCTGAACTTGGGGGTAGAAGCTAGGAAGCAAAAGTACACACTGCTATGCAATTTATCGAAAGAACATTTTGTTTCCCAGGTGAATTTTCAATTCATTTAAACATACTAACAAATCAGTTGAGACTTGAGATCGATGGTCAATTCTTATCACTTTGATAAGTTGTTTTGTAGGCTATTGTAGGTAAACAACGTAAACAAGCAAAAGGCAAAAACCGTGAAAATGAAATTACTTACTTCGAAAAGAAAGTTACTTGAATTAATAAGAAGTGAATAGTGAAACAAAAAAAATATTATAATTTAAATTATACTAAAACGATTAATTTTAACGCAGACTTAATTATTTATTCATTTATGAGCTAAATTTTATTTCATTCATTAAAAAATCCAGGGTTGGGCGTCAACTAAATAGTTGACGTAGTTGACGCATTTTTAGAAGTCAACTATGTCAAGTCGAC
>JAAOIU010139431.1:0-10063 GCA_018107765.1 Hypogeococcus pungens | reverse complement strand
ACGTATAAGTAGGTATAAATAATAATCGATTGTACGCGGATTATACCCTTTTTTACAACTGGTTCATTCGGCCATTTCGTCAACTACCAAAACACCTAATTCAACCATTCGAAACCCTCTCAAATCAACTCGGATAATTTGTTAATCTCTACGCATATCTACCCTCCTTCCTACCTTAGCCACCTTTTCGCCATGCGATTTTGAAAATTTTTCCAGTACACAGCGTAGCGTTTAATTTGATAACTGAAGAAATGCCACTGACCTGCTTGAAAACGCGCGTCGTCGCATAAAAACTTAAACGTATATTTCGCTCCCATCACATTATTTTCGATGCTTTTTTTCTGATCTTCGGATAAACACGAAGACGAATATTCATCGACGCATTTCATCCCTGTTTTGAACGCTCTGAAAAATATTAAGTACAATGCGACTCAATTTTTTTTTAAACCAAAAAATTGGAAGTGCTACTTATTCTGTTTTTTTTTTGTTTTTGTTTTTTGCAGGAAACCAAGAGTCAAATCTGGTTCATCCCCTGTCGTTTATCCCTTCAAGTTCGTTGAAAAATATTGAATTAAAAATTATTTTTAAAACGATCAAAATTACTGAGAAAAAAAACATCAATAGAGAATAGATATTTTAAAATTGTAAAAAAAATCTTACAAAATTACTGAGCCTTTCTTTGACAAAAAAAAGAGATTAACTTCCTGTGAGTAATGGTTTTGTTCCCTCTTTAAAAAAAATTTAACGACAGTCTAATTCGAGGTGACTTGATTCTTTTCCGTTCTATTTATTTAGGTAGATAAGTACACTCACTGTCGTGTTTTTAAATTTCAAGACGGAAAATACAGTTGATTCGATCAAGCTTTATTTACGGCTGTTCTACGTAGGTAGCTACGTAGGTACCTTGCAAAATTAATAATCGCAATTTTAATTAAAAATTTGAGAAGAATTAAAAACTTGACGTAAAAAGTAATCGCTCGCGTCCTTTGTTTAAATAAATACGCTGAAAAAAATACCAGGCGTTTGAAAAAATATTATATTAAATTAGAAGAAAAAAAAATCTGCTATCTTAAAAGAAATTGCCCAAAGAGAAGGGAAAGTATAGTATTTCTATGTCATTGAATTTAACCTTATCTATCCTTATTTATTATTTTTTATAATCAACATCGCTGAATTTCTTTCGTATGGTAATTGCTCGTATTCGAAGAAGATACACGAGTGACATTGTTAAGTACCACACAGGTTGGAAAAGTTTATTTTTTAACGATTTGTTTATCGGTATATTGTTCGATACTGTATCGCACAGATTCCCAAAATAACGATTTATTCAAAAAACAGCCTATATTGATCGACTTTTTTCGCTACACAATAGGCCCATCTCAACATCAAGCTATCAATCTACATCGAAGTCGTAATTTTGGGAAATCTCTAAACAACGTCTACTCAAACTTGGCTATTCGCTTACGTACACCTAAACGTCATAAAAGAATTTATTTTTCAATCATTCGTGAATACGAAAAAGTAAAGTGATAAAAACTAATGAAGTTTGAGTATACTTTGTAAAAATATATCTATCTAATAAAAGTAAACAAAATATACCATAAAGTTTACCGAAGTAATAAAACTCGTTTTTATTTTGTTATTTCCGTTCATAGAACTGTATAGTTCAATAAAATTGCTCATTTTTCTTACTCGCAAATTCTGTCGACGTCCGCTTTCGAAGTCGGTATACCGTGTTCAGTGTGCTTTAGTATTGGAGGTAATTGTCCGAGGCAGTATCTTAGAAAATCTCGGGCTTTGCATTTGTCCAGTATTGTCACGTTTCCGAAGAGGTCGTTGGTGGCTGTTGTTTTGCTGATGACAAGTTCAACTGTGGACAAACCGCACAAATTTACAAGTATTTTGATTTTTTTTATAAGTATTTAAATATACGGTCTTTTCACGATACAAGAAAAATGACGGAAATTAAAATTTTTTCCACCAAAATGTAGCTCTCTCTGTCTCTCTCTCCCCGCTCACCCAGTACTGGGTATAAGGGGACCGTAACCGAATTTGTGGTGAGATCGCATATTGTAACATACAAATATACCATCTGTCTGTCTGTCTGTCTTTTTTTTGGCACAAGGTAGTTTTCATGGGCGATTAGTTAAAGGCTCTCTTCGCTTTTTAGAGATTCTTTGCTTTTTTTTTCAGCAAGTTTTCGCGATGTTCCGCACGAAATTCGGGTATTTCCCAAGAAAATGTAGGAAACTCGATTTTTTTCTTCCAAATATCTTAGGAGTTCGTTCTGACAGAAGAAGGGTTGAGGAGACTTGACTTGTTCTCAAGTGAAACTTTTTTTGGAAATTTTTCTACAATGTTCATTTTCTTATGACTATTCTTCCGAAAAGTGAGGTTTCTAGGCGACTGGCTGTGTAAGATCTTAAATTTATTCATAATTGTGCATTGAAGGATTGTTCAGTTCATAGAACAATGTTGGTCCATTTTTATTTAGAAAATATTTCTTCAACTTAATTTTTGTAAATTTTCGAAAAAGTCCAAAAAGTTATTAAAACATAGAAGTTTGAAATGAAATTGTAGAATGAAGGAATTTCAAGAGCACCTTTATAACAAAATTTTACGAAAAATTAAATACTCATCCAAGTAAATGAAAAAAACGATAAAGTGACGAAAGAATCACAGCATAAACACTTTTAAAAAATAAACCAATCTTCAGTTTAAAAGAATTTTTAAATCCATTTTCTTCAATCCAAAACTATATATGTACTAAAGAAGACAAAAAATTGCAACTACTTTTAAAAAAAATTCTCGAAATTTGTCTCCACCCACATTCGAAATGGCAAAAGTCACGTAAATTTGCAGACTTCGAAGTGTTGAAAACATGAAATTATGGAATTTGACGCGTTATAAATCTCGAGAGGTATACATCTCTTACAAAACCAAATTATCAAACATGACCTCGGTTTGTCTGCGTCTAAATCCCATTCGAATCGAATGTTGGCACTTGCAACCCGACCTCGAAAATTTTCACATTCGAACGTCACAATAGTAGAAAAGTTTTATCTTTTAATCAAACTGCCGATGTGTGCGTACTACGAACACGAGTACGAGCTTTCAATTGGCATTTCATCAGCGTAACAACGAAAAATTCTAGAAACAGGAAACTGCATTGAATTTCCCAACGCTGATGAATTCAATAAACATGAGAAATTGTACCAATCATTTTCTCTCTCTCTAGCACTTTCGAAAACATCGACAACACCGAAGAGCGAAGGCGAGAGGGCGATTTTCATTCATATTTTTGTATACCTAATAACGATGCAAATACTCGACGAATATGAATTGGAATTTTTGCAAAAAAAAAAGTTTTCTATCGAACGATATCAGCAAAATTGAACCGATGCGCTTATACTTTGAATTCGCTGCGATGAAATATTTAATCAAATAAAAAAAGAGTAACAATACTGTAAGATTAGACCTAACGAAAGAAAAATATTTTATTGTTTTCGTAACGGTTCCTTCTTCGTAACGAGTTACATTTACATATAATTATAAGGTAGGTACGTGTAATAACGTCACTTGGTCAAAAATTATATTTTAAAAAATCAAAACGGATAGATCACCCTAGTTACATGTTAATACCGACGAACTAAAACTAATTACGCCAGTTTCGAGATCAGTAATTAATTTGCGTTGATCGTAGGCCTTGGTAATATTTTGAACGCATTTTTGCCCACCCCGAAATTTCAGGTTGATAGCTGATATTGAATTTTATTTGGAGATGAAAATCTTACAAAAAAATTCACGGTAAATGTAATAAATTATTTACCGCTGGAAAGCTCTTGTCTTCAGCTTTACAATGGTATATTTTGTTTTACAACCCTTTGGAAATTTACACCTCCCATGCGATCGGTAAAAATTGCATGCTCTTACAGTGTGATAGTTGGGGTTTTGTACATTAATGCGCCATACATATTGTCCTAGAGAAATTTTACCGAACCAAGATTCTGAAAATTAGAGTACGAAGGTTTTCGAGGTCGCTGAATCCATTTTTAACATCATTTTGACCGAAAAAAGTAAAAGGATTCCAACGTGATAGAAAAAAATTCAAAATCGTCGAAATTGATTTTTAAAATGCATTATTATAGAAAAGCGTTGACTTAAACACTTCGTTTGTTTGTATGAATTTTCACTGTTCATCTTGCAAAGAATTCATAAAAAAATAATGCCTAATTTTTATGGATTTCCAAAGATTTCTTCGAGATGGCGGAATTACCCTACCAAGTCGGATAATTTCGTTAACAGATGACCTTCAAACTTCCCCCTTTTCCACTCCTTTAGAGACATTTTTTCTCAAAAATAATATCCTTGATTAAAGCAGATAGAACTCCGTCCGAACTAATTCATTTTTTTTCGAGGGGACGATGGAAAGGGCTCAGAAACGATTTTCAAACACAGGCGTTAATACTCGCACCTACCTTAATAAAAGACTATTTCATTTCATAGGCTCGTTTGTTAAGAGTAAAATATTGAAACAAATACGCAGCAATGAAAAAATTGATCCGCACAGACTTGAAACAAATAAACGCAGAAACTTTTGAGAAGCAGAGAAAAAATAAGGTATAATAACCACAAAAATACCTATCATTCTAAGGAGAGAAAAAAATCGTATTTCTGCAACTTTATGAATTTGCAAACAAAAAGATTAAAATACCTCGTACTATTTTTTCGAAAAATGTCAACCATTTAAAACGCAATAATTGAAAAGGATGTTCAGTCGGTAATTCGAGAAAAAAGCAAAGCGGATAAAATCACACAAACGATTCTTTTTTCCTCGCAGACGTGCAATTCTTATTGCAAAATAAATTTCCACTCTCGGGNACTCTCGAGTGTTTTTTTTTTGGTAAAAAAAATACTCGACGACGAAAGTTACGCGACACTGTTAAAACGGAACAATATCATAGTTGAGATTTTTAAAGATGCAGCTAAAAGTTAAATTATTACGCCACTTCGAAATAAATCTCGTTTAAAATAAAAACAAACGTATACGGCTTATTATTGCTCCTATTGTAACATCTTACGCCTTTTGCTTGCGTCCTGCGCCTCTCTCGGGAATCGTCATTCTGTATTCGTCGCTGAAATATTTTTCGCTTCGGAGTATATATTTTCAGGTTTTTTCCCCCATTACATCAGGGATAAGAACAGTTCTCAATTCTCTCATTGAGGGTGGAGGCGGGAGAATTCTCAAATTTTATTTAAAGCAACTGAGTAGTGGTCATTTGTCATCAATCTTGACACGTCAATTGCCACACACACGCAAAGAAACCCCTAAAACAACTACGAGTACCTCAGTTAGAAACTATGGACTAAAGAATGTCATCAAAGTTCAGAATATCTTCCGTGAAAGAAAAATATTCGCCCAAAAACTTATTTTTCTCTCTCCCTCTGAAAAGAAAGAAAGAAAGAAAGAAAGAGGAGAGAACTGCGAACCATGATAAAAATACAACGTTCAACACTGACGTTTGTATCGCTCGGCTCCTTCAATCCTTAAATTCTGCAACTCCATTTACACGGTGTAGTTTGAGTTGTAGCATTGCTACCTGGACGGTAGCCAATGGTTTCAACGCGCACAGTATCCTATGAAAGGAAATTTTCTGAGTATTTATTCAGTCATGAATAAAGGTACGACCAAAGTGCACTTTATTTTCACAATGAAACCGCTGACCAGAAATGAAACTCGGCTACTGCGCTCGCAAATATCCAATCCTTTTCGCTTAAACTGTTATCAAGTACATACTAAAAATAACAATAACGCGGCGAAACCTCAAATAAATACCTGAATACGATTTTACATACTCACAAAATTCCAACATACAAAACGCTTCCAAACGGATGAATTTCATTTTGAAAGAAAATTTTCAAATGTCAACTGAATGGCGAAACGATGTAGAGTATTCGATATGCAGCAAATATAGAAGCATTTAAAATAGTGTACCGAAGACGAACTTTTCTCCTGCCTCAAGTTGTTCATTTTTTTCATAAACTTGTACGGCGCGACTTTTTTACTTAATGGAACGCGAAAAACTATCAACTCGAGTGAGATAATAATGGAACATATTTATTCTTTTTTGCTATTTTTATTTTTTTTATTTCTCCTTTTAATAGCGTACGATGTTTTTTTTTTAAACGCAGATTTATCTCGCATCGTGTTAAATGTGTTAACAATGCGATATAAAAACTGCATTACACGGAAATGATTTTAAAATACGTTAGTTAATAAAATTTCATCTTACATATACACTGAACATTTTTACTCGGGGAAAAAAATTCCAAAAAAAGAAGCAGGCAGACGATTCTTATACAATCGAATAGTTACCTCTATACACTCGTTTTCCTTATGCGTAACCGAAACGTACCATCCAACGTCAAAAATGAACTGAGTAACCGCATCGTTTTGTGTTGAGGCGATATTTATCAAAATTCCGCCACCTCCAGCAGCACGCTGGAAATTCCTTCCCAGTGTAATTGAAATCAGTGGAAAAGTTATTATGCACGACATTTCTAATAGTATACGACTAGTTTTAATGGAATTTCCGTCGAGGCAGTTGCCGAAGAGTGATGGGGAAAGCTTTTCAAGTCTTTTATCTTGAAATTGAAGAGGAAATTTGCGGTTTAGCAAAGACGTTGGTGTTGGTTTGAGTTTGATATTAACGTCGCGTCTGGTTTGCGGAGAGAAGAAAATCAAAAAAATTAGCCAACTTGATCATTTTACGTCTATAAATGTGCTGATTAGTACATTGTCACGGAGTTCGAATTGATGCCGTGTTATAAAACGACGCAAGGCGACGATACGATATCACTAATGTGAATTATAATGATAAACCGAACTGTTAGCTAATTAGCTGTAGATACCTACTCAGTTGGGTCATGCGATAACATGTCATTACCAGCAACAAAGTTGCACAACGATGAGATGAAATTAATGGCTTTACCTCCAGCCGGGCATTTTCTTTTTCAATTTTACAAGGGTACAATCCCATTTCGCTGGGCGTCGACCTAATTTTGTGACTTTTCTGATAAGTCACAAAAATTGACAATTTCACTTTTTCACGTCATGTCGTTGTCTTATTTTTCACCTGGGTTCGATTAAAGTAATTCATTTGGTGTTTTCTAGTCGAGTGAAAAACATGTAGATACAACAAACAACGTACGTAGGTATAATCACCTCGATGTTACCTATATCTATTGAGTTATTGATGTTTTTGACACATTGACATATTTCGTTTCTTTTAGAAACATGTACTTATTTCAAAGTGATAGAATTTCATCTCTTCTTACATAAGTATGTGTTTGAACTTTTCCAAAGTCTTTAAATAAATACTACCAAATAAGCGGTACACATATGCACAGCGGCGCGGCGTTAACGCCGGTCGTATTTTTCAATTTTTTTAAAAACCTGATTTTTCTTAATAATTCATGGTTCAAATACGTACAGAATCTCGAAAAAAGTTTGGATTACTTTCTGAATTTTTAAACAAATTCTACCCCACTCTAGGTAGATCACAAGTCAATTTTTTAAAATGCTCAAAGTTGACCCGACTGGAAGATCGAAGTTCTAAAAAAATGTCCGTAATTCAATTTTTGAATTTTGGATAAACATTCTACCTCACATTCATAGGTCACAAATGTAATTTTTCAAACTTCCGAAAACTAACCTAATTTGCGGCCAAAGTCGGTTAAAATTTCTGAAATCTTAGTTTTACTTGTTTTACTGATGGAATGGCTGAAAATCCAAATTTCCCTCAAAAAGTTTGAAATTGATTATCTGATCGATTGGCTAAAAAAATATTTTCGAGTTGTTTTAAAATCGACTATCTGGTCAAACTGAACTGTTAAAAATTAAAATTTTTCGATGATGGAAGAGATCGAAAACTGAAACTCTTCAAGATCGAGCACGTCAGATTTTCGGCTACTTTTGACAATCTTCGGGAAAGTTCGGCATCGTCGAAATTTTATAAGTTTGTTCTTCACACCTAACAAAATTTCGTGAAGTCGCAATCTACTCAGTTGTACTATAGAGGTTAATTAGACAGATTTTTAAAAAATTAAAAAATTTTCAGAAATTGGATAATTTTACGAAATTTAAAAATTTAACAAAATTGAAGAAATGACAAATTTTGACAATTTTTTTGAAATCAACAAATTCTAAAAAACTGAAACAATGGAACATTTTTTAAAAAACTTAAAAAATAAAAATTCTTAAAAACATTTGAAAGATTAGGAAATTCAAAAAAATTGACAAATTTTGCGAAATTGACAATTCTAAAATACTCGCAATACACCTTCAGGTATGCAAAGGGATCAACATCGAAAGATTTAAATAATAAGATTTAAGTAATTTTGGTTAAATTGATAGTTGAAAATGAATTTTTTTAATACAAATGAACGATAGAAATTCGTTTTTCTGGCTGGATGATTGAAAATCGGTGTCAAAATCGATTTATTATTGAGAATAAATTTTTTGATCGGATTAAAAACCGTTGAATATTTTTATTTTTTAAAGAAATTCTCTACAATCTTTTTTGAATTCTCTCAGGCAGTATTTATACACTTACAAATGTATTTTTTGAAATTTTCATTACTCAATTTACATTATACGACTTACTAAGAAAAGAAAAAAATGATATGATTTAACAAGGTCGGTAAACTTTTTTGCTTCAGCTTATTTGTGTTTTTCCAGGTTTATTCGCAAAAAAAAATTCTACCTAAATTACGCCTCATTTTTTCGACGTCAAAGGTCCCTAAAGTACGTCAACTTCTCACTGTATAAGCCAAACTGTGCTAAAATACTCCATAATAGAACGATTTGTACACGCGTGAAGCATAAGCGATACCTTTCGCAAACGATGTTCTCGTTATGTAGGTTAGGTACCTACCACCCATCCAGGAAAGAAAAAAAACGCTTACAAATTGTCCTCATTGAAACCTGTCTGAAATGATTTCAATATTATTATTTGACATCACATACCTAGGTAATGAAATTTCTACCTATCGAGCCATCAGGTTGAGCTCACCACCTACGATACATTTCGTAAAAATCTAATGGAATGTCTTCAAAAATACGCGTCAAATCTACAACTACTCATTCCTGATACGTAGCCTGAAAAAATTTTCCGCAGCATACCCGTGCGCCAATGTAGAATCATATCTATTTGCTAAAAGCACATCTATGAATTTGAATTTTGTTCCGCATTCAAATTAAATCACTTCGCAACCGAAACTACCTTTCTCGTTTTGATTTCTAATTTTCTTCAATATTTTGCTACGCTAACGCTCTTATGCGGGTAAATTTATGCAACACTTTATCAAATGCTTTTCAATGTCGAATTTGGTATTAATTTTTACACGAAAAGCTTAGAAAAACAACAGCATCGCCAGCAAAATATGAATTACAGTACGTATCCTCGTTTCCTGCGCCAGTAACTTAGGTTCAGCAAAGGCGAAACAGGTTGTAGAATTTTACCTCGCCATTTTCATATCTATGTGGCGACACGATCGACACGTCGCGATCTAAATGGCGAAGTATTCCATAAATTATTTTCTTTCCAAAGTTAATTATGGATTTTAAAAATTCCTTCGATACTATTTTTATTGCAGCTCTTTATAAAATTTTACTCCAGGTTCATATCAACTTGTCAAAAATAATTCCACAAGCATCAAGTCATCAGTAGATGGATTATAAAATAACTGATAAAATTAGGTACGACTGAAGATTTTTTTTTTTGCAGACTGTTAGACTTCCTAAATTTTAAATTAATTTTTTTTACGTCACCTTAATACACTTTTACCGACAACTTGATATTTCCCGTAAAAAAAAGTAAAAGCATTTGCACTCAATTTTTAAAAATTATTTACCTTTTCAACGATATTAAAAATAGATATTAAGAACTAGAAAACTTTCGACTTGAAATTTTTCAATTTGTTGCTGAGAGAAGTTGAATTTGGTAGGGGTGCACGTCTACATTTAACTCTCTCAAAACGGATAAATAGTTATCTATCTACT
>JAAOIU010139400.1:0-10196 GCA_018107765.1 Hypogeococcus pungens | reverse complement strand
AAAGTCATTTCTGAGTTGCAAAATTAAATCCCCTATCAAGGCCATCAGAAATGACACCCCACTACACCACAAATAACTTAAAATGGCGCCCAATGTGGGGCCCGAAGGGTCCAAAAAATCCCTTTGGGTCACCCTCCAAAAAATTCCAAAAAGTTAGGAAAAAGTTCCGGCTCCGCCAGATGAAATCCGACTAAGTAGCGTGTAGTACAACTTGCGTGTTGCTTATCTACTACGCGTAGATAGGGAATACGTGGGTTCGATATGTTACTTCGTCACAGTCTCTCCTTTTCGTAATTTTCAAAATCTTTAATCCCATTTTTCGATTTAAAATTTCACTTTTGATGGACAGTCAAAATTATACCATTTGATTATTTCAAAATTAAATCTCAAAATTTTAGTAGGGTAAGAGATAGTGTTTAGCCTATATTTTGGTTAAATAACTCGATAAATTAAAAATGCCCTTTTTGAAAAAAAAAAAAAAAAAAAAAGAAAGGACACTATCTTCAAAATTCATTCAAAGTAACTCAATACAGTAAACACCTGAGTAGTGTTAAAAATCTCCGAACTTCTCGAACGCTAAATTATCCGTTTGATGCGTGTGGAGCAAAATTCAATCTTTTGGTTTGAAAAAAGTTTTCACTATTTTTCATGCATAGAATTTCGGAAATCGTGCAATGTTCGTTCTTGCAACGAATATTGTTCGATAGAGAAATAATGTATGAAAGCTAGTGGGTTTTACCGGAGATAAGAAAGGTACTCTGTGCACAATACCTTCGAATCGTCTTATCGTAGGTTAACATAATGTAAACTCGGCAACAGCGCTTTAGACTGTTACGAGTAGGTAGGAAATAGGTATAAGTATAGGTCCGGATACGACGAAGACGATGGTTTCAAGACACGAAGCAAGCGACGACAGGATCATTGCAGCTGCAGCAACGTCGCTCCCCTCTTCTACTGTTCCTTACAGCCGATGTATTCGATCCGCACTTCACTCTGTGATTTGCATAGTACAAGCGTGTTTATCCATCGAGTTAACGTCTGATCGCCGATTATTTTTTCGTTTGTATTCCGATTCTTGTACGTTTTTAAGATGTCCGATTTAGAATCTAGTGTTAAAGTTCCGTCTGAAGTTCCGATAAAGGTAGTTATTTATTTTAGTTTAGTTTATTTTTGCAAAAGCTGTTCGAATTCGATGCCAAATTTCCATCCATTCGTGTGGTGGCGCCCACGTGGTTCGAACTGCCGGCCACGCAAATTCTTTTGATCCTTTTTCCGATTCGAACTGTTTTTCGTCTATTTTAGTTTAGTATGTCCCCCCATCCCCCTTCGTTCGCGAGATATTCATATGCCGACTTCGGGTATATGTGTATCAAAATTTGTTAGGGAGTTTATTCGAAAAACTTTATTCGAGTGTGTTTCGCGTAAATAATCGTGTGTGTCGCGAAAGTCCGAAACGTATTCAGTGTCGCGTAAAGTTCGTGTGTCGCGAAAGTAAACCGCGAATTAATTCCACTATTGTGTCGCGATTGAATCGTATTACCGAAAAATCAGTCCGCGAGTGGTTTCGCGAAAAATCCGAAAATTCGCTACGATGCCTAAACGAGGCAGAAAACCGCAAGGTGGTCGCCGCCGACACCAGCCATCGCCGCCGCCGCCACCAGTAACGTCAGCTCCGGTGCAAAGCAGTTCGCCAGTTATAACGACAGCCGAATCCCCAGCTCCGGCCAGTAATGTAGTCGTCGACGAGCCACTGTATACAACAAGGTTCGAAATACCCATAGCGTCGCAAGCTCCAGTAGCTACCGAACGAGAACCAGCAGCAATGACTTACGCCGATCTAAACTTCGATGCAATAAATCCTGATCGACGTCGAGACTACATACCTAGACCAGCTACACAAATAGATCGCCGTGCATATGTTGACGATTCACAGCTATCATTGTCACATATACCTCGCACACCTTGGTATCAACATCCACAAAGTCTATTGGATGGTATTCGCCGTAGTCTATTTGGCGCGTCTACGCCGTTTTATCCGTCGCAACAACCACCAGTTATCGTTAGCCGTATCGAAGAAGAAGTTAACGCCGCAAACGATTTAGTGCCGACAACTGCGATTCCGAATACACGAACTATAGTTCCTAGTTCAATTCCACCTTATGCCGATTATGTCACTGAACCGAGTGAACCGTCGTGGGATTATGGTCCTTATCACGATCTGATGCACTTTATCGATCGTCGCGACGAAATTGTTCGACAACAGGCTGAGTTAAATGCAGGCATAAATCAGCTTTGTATCGACTGCCCAGAATTAGCTGCAACGTTACGTATTCCGTCACCGAGTAATTATCATACGCCGATACCAAATCCACGTACGTCTATCCGACAGCCGATCCAGCCGAATACGACGATAGTTTCTACGTTTGCGACAACAAATCAACCGATATCTGTTTCAACACCGGCTAGCTCAGTTCGACAACCGATAATTATAACGACGATTGTTTCTTCGACGAGTGCCACAATTATTCCGCCAGTCATCGATGTCACCGCCCAGAGTTCGATATCTACGAGTCCGATTATGGTTACCGCCGTTACGACAGCGATCCAAATTTCCCGTCCAACTACGAGTTCTACGTACGCCGCTTCGACGACGATTCCGTTATCAGCAGCTAGAAATCCGTTTATGCCGACGCCGAGAATTCCACCTCAGCCGAGACAGCCGCCGATACGAGATTGGCGATATTATGATCGCTTATCCGAGGAACGAGAACGTCGAGATCAAGGTAGTACGGTAACACAACAACCTGTAAGTACNGTTTCTAATAATGCTACGTATGTTATACCACCGCCAATATTTGAACGCAGCCGAATACCAAATCCAGGTGCCGTTAATTTTATGCAAAATCCTAGTATTAACGCTACGGTCGCTAGTTCAAATAGTAATGCCGAACAAAATATACCTCAACCGTTTAATAATAATAACGATAACGCTAATCGACCGGTAGAGACATACAAAGAAGCCTACTTTAGACTTCGTAATGAAATATTAAATGAAGTGAGAGCAGATATATACCGGGAAAGTCAACGACGAGCTAATAACCGAACTAACCGAACTAACAGGAACCAAACTGATCCTTTTTATGACTCTGACTATGACGACTATGACGACGATATTACTAATAACTTAGGGCCTCGCCAACGCCGCCGTCACGCTAACGAAAGTGTTGAACCTGAGTTGAGATTGGGCCATGAGAGACCATTTATTAACGAGAATGCTACTCCTGCTAGGAATGAAACCGACATCATTCGATCGCAATTCAATATTAGTTCTCATCCTATCTGTTGTAACGAAGAACCGAGAGTTTTTTCACGTAATAATATTTCGGGTACTTCGCAAGGTTATAATAACATCAAAATAACAGAGCTGATACGTCCTTATCAGGGCGAATCTGATATCCGCTCCCCCGTAAAATTTCTAACCGAGTTTGAATTACAAGTAATGCCGTATATGGTTAGTAACTTCTATGCTGTTCACAATTTTCTCAAGGCAATCAAAGCCCCCGAATTAGATCTGTGGAAACAGCAGGTTAGACGTAATTTAAATATCGATTCCGTTTTTAAATCATTTGTCGCCGAGACGACTTGTGATGCGATATTTTATCGAGAAATCGTCAGTTTCGAATTATCTAGATTTCCAGGCCGATACATTAAAACCGCTTCCACGTATGCCGAATATTGGTTACGCCGATTTCAATACAACCCCGTCATTCAGCCACTCTACGCATTGATGACGATAAGAGCTCGTCTATTAGAAGCCGACGTAAACATTACCGTTGCTATGTGCCTCGATCCAAATTTCCTTCCTGATAACGTCACCGTCACCGGTATTATCCAACGAATGAAAGATGCTGAAAGAGCATTAAAACATCATACGAAAATCCACGATTGGGAAGAAAATTTAATGAAATTCTATCCGTCCGTTTATAAAGCTAAATCAACCGATTCTAAAAGTAAATACGAGTTCGCGACGAAAACTGATAAGAAGCTGTTTCGTAAGAAGCAATATCTAAAGAAAATGCCCGATGGCAGTTATAAGAAATTACCGTCTACTACGTCAACGAAAAAACCATTTACCGAAACAGCTAAGCCGAAATTCATCCGCAAATCAATGAAAGAAAAATCTGGTAAAATCAGCGCCGTCGTAGTTCCCGATAACGATGAATCTAATCCCCCCAGCGACGACGAATATCAGTATTACGTAAAAAATTCCGACGGAGAATGGACTGAATACGAGTTAGCATCAGAAGGTGAGAGTGAGAGTGAGTTAACGTCGGAAAACTTAAAGGGGTGAGTACGGAAGGTCGTCGTACTACACCACCGCCAGAGCTGAAATCGACCAACAGCGATAACAGCGATAATATTTCCGAATTTTCATGCGAGTATCCCGAATATTCTGAATTGGATTCAGATTACGAAACCGTTATGGCGAAAATGTACGAGAACAACGTTCCAGAAACACCAGTAACGATAGATGCTGTTGATACAACGATACCAGCCGATAAATCAAATTCGAAGTCCGATGAAAAAACAACAACTAATACGAATTCAAAATCAACAACGAAACCGAAGAAAGCGAAAGTAAATGCATTTGGTAAAGGGAAGAAGAAAACGAAAGTGAACGCCGATAAGGCCAACGCAACGCCCTCCCCGCCTGTTACCAACGCTACAACGAAGCAAGCTACGCAGCCAACGGAGATAACACCACCGTCTGTAACGTTATCTATTCCGGCCGATAATATGATCGTAAACGATAATATTTTCCTAATGTATAAACCGAATATTATTTACTTTGGAAACATCGCGCTTGCAAATTTTTTCCGTTACCTTAAAAATGAACAACGAAACGACACCGAATTATTAATTTCCAACACGGATAAAATTGATTCGTTTTTAGCCAAATTAAAAATACGTCCGCTGAATACAGATCATGTCGAATATGCAATTCTTTGTATAGGTTATGCTGATGTACTCGACGATAAGTTTGACAGTTCCAGTTACCGTATCGATTTAATTGAGATTATCAAGTTACTAACTGAACATGATAAAATTAAAGAAGTCGTTCTTTGCTATCTACCCCCGTCACTTGATCATGAAACCGACTTCGCTTATTGGAAACGTTTACAAGAAATCAACTGCACCGTTCATTACGTTAGTCGCGATAACCAGCATTGTAGTTATTGGGATACATTTGCTCCTTTCGTCGAGAGAAAGAAAAACGTTATCCGAATATCAAAAAGTCGTATTTGTATGTTCACGAAAACGAAATACTTTTCGATGTCCATCTTTATTATTACCGCAAATTAAACACCGATGCATTGAAAAACGACTACGACTTCACGACCGAAGCTTATGATAAGCTTAAAGCTACTCTTGCGAATTATTTTGAGAACGTCCATGGCGATACGTCAATGAAAACTCAAGGCAAAATAAATATGCTTGAGTACGACAACGAAATCGACCGATTACTTCACGGCTCATTCGATATTACGATTAATCGTCTGAGTGCAATTGTAGGCGATGCTACCAACCCTGTTCGAGTTAAGCGCCTGAAATCTCCTACGCACGATTTAGTTCCGATTATTTTAGTGGATTTCGGGGAATTTACATGTGAAACACTAATCGACACCGGGTGTTCTCACATGCTAATTAGTGAGGCGAAATACGACGAACTGGTAGTAAAATACCCGCAACTATCGAAAACCGAAGTTAATGCCCGTGGACTAGGAGAAAGTTTCCGTCTTGCTACTGGCAAAAGTAAACCGAAAATGACCAAGATTGCATTTCTCGAATTCGCTTTTCACAGCCAAGCTGCACCGAGAGATGCTTACCGAGCCGCTGTATTTGTTACCCGAGACCTCAATGAACAGCTAATCATGGGAAGATCCGTTATTCATGAATTAAACATGATGGCGAATTTCCGAGAAAATAAATTAATTATCGACGATCCGTATGATAAAAAGCAATTCGATGTTCCATTTATTGGGAAAGCCAAGCCGACGATATCATGCGATGTAGTCTACAATGTACCCGAGGTAAAGCGAATTTCCGTCGAAGATAATTCCACGATTTTTACTCCGTTCGCCGATGGTAAAATCGAGAATGTTGAGGTAGTTACAAAAATGGAAACCGTTGTAAATCAACTTGACCTACCCGACAAGTATAAGAAACGTCTTCAGAATCTCCTCGTTGAGTTCTCAACTATGTTTGAGGACCAGATAGGAAAAATTGACGAGAAATACTATGTGCACAAATTCAAATTCAAAAACACCTTGCCCGACAAGATCTGGTGTAAAACCCGACAAATACCACATAGATTACGACGTCCTACAAAGAAGGCGATTGATAAATGGATTCGCGAGAATATCTGTAAGGAGATGCCCTCCACCTTCAAATCACCGCTTGTGATAGTCGACAAGGGAGGTGGAGAGGTACGTCCGTGTGGCGATTACCAAGAACTTAACAAGTATATTAAGCCGCATTCGAATGAAGTTCCGTGTATAGAGAACCCGAGACTACGATTCAAAGGTACTATAATATTTAGCAGTATTGACGCGAAACAGGGCTTTCTGCAAATTGTCATCTTACCAGACCAGTATCAATACTTCTCCTTCATCTTCGAAGGAAAGTCGTATTGTATGATGCGGGTCCCATATGGGACAAATGACAGCATGGCCGCCTTTATTGCCGCCCTCCAGGCAATATTAGGCGACCTGGAGTTCGTATGCTGTTATGTAGACGATATTTTAATTTTTTCAAAATCAATCGAAGAACATTTCCAACACCTCCGTATTGTTCTCAGCCGTCTACATAAAGCAGGTCTTACCGTTAATTTAGCCAAGAGTAAATGGTTCAAACGCGAAATTAAGTATCTTGGACTAATCCTCAACGAATCCGGTACCACAATCGACAAGGACCGAATTAAAACAATACTCGAATTTGAGAAACCGACTACTATTAAAGGACTACAGCGATATATTGGATTCTTCCAGTATTACCGCGTGTTTATTCCGAAGATTAGTGATCTATGTAATAGTCTCTACGAGATGACATCCTCAAAAACCGAATTTAAATGGACGCCGGAAAGAATCGAGTGTTTCGAAAATCTGAAGAAAGCACTAGCCGAAGAGACATTATTACAGTATCCTGATTTCGATAAACCTTTCGTCATTTACACCGATGCATCAACGAAAGCAATCGCAGGTACGATTATGCAGGAGAATATCGTAAACGACGAACCGCTAATGAAGCCGATAGCATTTTCCAGCCGATCGTTAAAAAACCACGAACGAAACTACACCGTAATGGAATTAGAACTTCTCGCTATCGTCTACACCATTGCCAAAAATTATTATATGCTATATGGGAGTAAAATAACCCTTTACACCGACAACGTTGCTATTACATACATGAAGAGAAACGAATTGTTACCGCCGAGAGTAATCTGATGGATGTTATACCTTGATAATTTCGATCTCGATATTCAGCATATCTCAGGCGCTAAGAACCATGTAGCCGATTTTCTCTCTCGTTACTCATTCAATACGACGTCGCGTGACAACTTTTTATCAATTTTCTTATTTGACTATAAACCGGAACTAACTTTAACCGATGACTTACGTAACCTAGCGAACTTACAGACTAAAGACAAACGACTAACTATGTTCGTTCGTAGACACGATCCCAAGGTACAGCTCGATGATAATTTGAAATTATATCGTTATCAAGGTCGAGATGGAAATTACCGAATCTATGTACCCGAAAAGTTACAAATCCGATTAATAGAGCACTACCATCTTGAGTACGGTCATGTGGGCATTACGAAATTGATTTTAATTATACGAAGAAATTTCAACTGGCCAGATTTAACCGTACAAGTATCCGAGTATGTAAATGACTGTATCCAGTGTCAGTTAGCCTACCGTACTACTCGAAAACTAGAAGGACCTCTTGTCAATATTCCGATCACTAAGTTTAACGAAACTATATGTCTCGATTACTTTGGTCCATTAACTACGAGCAATTTTGGTTGCAACACTATCCTAGTCATCGAAGATTTATTTACGAAATTCGTCCGGTTATTCCCGATGAAAAAAGTTACGTCAACGACTACAATCGAAAGAGTTAACCGATGGATATCCAAGTTCGGAAAGCCGAAGTCTATCCTTTCCGATAATGGACCTCAATTTTCGTCTAACTTATGGAGAGATCACTGGGCTGCTCAAAACATCACTATCCGTTATACTTCCCGATATACACCAAGCTCGAATCCCGCCGAGCGAATCATGGCAACGATTGGAAGTTCAATTCGAAAACATATTCCCGATAACCAAGGAAAATGGTTTTCCTTGTTGAAAGACATCGAAACAAAATTAAACAACACCGAATCTATGACGACGCGTTGTATACCGTTCGAATTAGTGTATAAAAAACCCGTTAAAGATCCGATCGCAGATTTAGTCATTCCGAATCGCGAGTGCGCGTCAAGCCTCGAAAATTTCGCGAAAGTGAATCAAAAAAGAGCATTCGATAAACGCGCCGAGTATCAACGTAATTATACCGTTTTAAAAGTAAATGATCTCGTTTTAGTGCGATCGCGTATTTTGTCATCAAAAGAGAAAAAGATCTCCGCGAAACTATTGATTCAGTGGAAGGGACTGTTTCGTGTTTCGCGTGTCGTCTTTCCGAACGTTTACGAGCTTATCGATGTATCCGATGATGCGAATGTTATACGCGAAAATATTCGTAACTTACGCCGCTATTATCCCACCAAACTTTCCAACGAAATTAATTGTATTTTTGACATGTATACTAATCCAGATATTTTGTTTCCGATACAGCTGGTAGCACGATGCCCGTATGGTCATAACCATCCAGCTTTACCGCAGTACCAGCGCATCCGCCAGTACGACGATTTCTTTTTCTTTCCGTCATACTTCGATCACGAAATGTATTTAGATCCAGGTGATGTCCACATCACCGTTGTTCCGTTAGCTGAAGGGCAAATCAATTGTACACTGTCGTACCCGCCTCAACTGCCTCGATTAACGACAGAGTCAACGACACCGATTTCTAGAACGTTAAAACGACAAAGCCCGAAACCAACAGCTGAAGGTGAAACCGACGACGAGATTCCGACGTATAAACCCGAATCCATAGCTAAGCTACGCCAATGGGTCGATTATCAAAAAGTTGCTGTGCTCGCCGAATCCGACAAAAATCTACCAACGAAAAAGTCACCGAAAAATACGGAGAGCATCGAGATTCCGAGTACATCTTCCGCTATGTCTACGCCAAAATCCGTTCTAAAACCTGCTACGTTACTAGTTTCCGACGAACAAGTTGATCTTCGCCCGAATAAACGCCAGCGATTAAGCGAATTGCAAACTTCGACAACCGTCGTTCCAGCATCCGAAGTATTACCAGTTCTACCGCCCCTTAAGGGACGTGGCCGCTCACTAGCTAGCATTCAACGTTTAGCCGCCGAATACGAGCGAGAAATGGCCGAGAAAAGGTATGCACATTTCACGTATCCCGAAGAGAAAGCTGGTGACAAATTCGATTTACGTCCGTTTACAATTCGACCACCCAGTCTACCCGATACGATCGAACGATTGAAAGAGCAGAAAGAAAAACACCGTTTAGCTCTACTATCACTGGAACGAACCATCAGTGAAATCGAGGAGTGTACTCGGATTGGTTTACCTGAATCAACTTCGAGGACTAGCCCGATCATTGAAGGACAATTCGATGATGCTGGAAGAGAACCAACAGCTACTATGTCCGATACGATAGTCGAGATCAGCGAACCTTCCGTTAACCGAATTCAGGCGGAAGAAATTTACGTAGTCTCGGAAGAAGGATACCGTGTACCGAGTTCACCGTCGCCCTCTCCATCCGATCCGGCCGAATCAGAACAAGAGCACGCAGCCGAGTGTTTCCGACAAGAAGAAGGACCAGAACAACGTCCCGAGGCACGTCAGTTAATGGAAGTAAATACGTATCGCTCGACTCAGCAACGAACAAACTGGATCTCTCACCATTTACGCATGGTAAGCTACGGCGCCCTAGGCACTCGACGAATCGATCTCGCAATACCAGCGTACTACAAGCGCCTCCACTACGAGCATCCGAGGTTC
>JAAOIU010138833.1:0-11639 GCA_018107765.1 Hypogeococcus pungens | reverse complement strand
ACCGAAAGGAAATGATACTCAGAAACCAGTTTCAGAATGAACCAAATTTGAACATTTCCCACATCTCTAATTTCAATAGAAGAATTCGTCAACCGGTTTATAAAATTATACTGAAAGTATTCTGCGGATTTTCCAGGCATTCCAAAATTTTTCAGCCGAGAGAAAAATATCTCTGTACCCACTTTCAATCAAGGCGAAACTGATTCAAACTGGCACGACTGTAACCATGTACCACGTTCCATATTGATAATAATTTTTCAAGATCAAAATACCATTGTTTGAATTGACATTTTTCGATATAGTTAATCCGCGAACAATAAAATGCGACTAAGGAATTTATTATTTGATGAAATCACGAACAAAGCCGTACTTTTTTTTCCTCAAGAATGATCTGTTTTGACTCCATACGACCTGGCAATGCGACCGCTGGATTGCGTGACGTTTATAAAACGAATTATCAAACAGTCGCACAGAGCTCGATTTTATTTCATATTAATAACGCTGATGCGAATACGTGTCCGCATGCTTGGAAGGTTTGAACCATATAGCGCATACCTTATCGTATCGCTATGTCCAAGTTTGAAATTACTAAGCAAAATATTTCCAATTCGAAAAGAACGCAGCCTATTACTATAAGGCAACGCACTGTACAATGTACATTATCAGCGGGGAACAATGCGTTAATGCAATCGTCCCGTACGATTAACTGAGCTGTTTCATTTTTTCACTCATGTCTCCGGAATCGCCGCCAGTGCAAATAGCTCCAGCGTTTCCACCGCATCCAGTCCAGCCAGCAACGTTACCGCCACCGGTTGTGTCGCTAAGAGGACGTACCAACTCGATAAAGAAAAAATCGTTGAAATTATTCAAACACCCGTACTACGAGCCGATCAAAAGTAACGAGTATGTAGCGCCGAAGAAAGTCCATCGCGACCAAATTAAACTCTGCAATTGCGAAAAGGTGATCGGTGTGCTCGGATGCAAGAATCGCAAATGCGACAATGTGCGTAACCAACGCGAATGCCCGCCTAATTGCGCCTTGGGCGAATTATGCGCCAATAAAAGATTCAATAAATTGAAACAACCGAGATGTGTACGTTTTCGTACAAATGACGGCCGAGGATACGGTATAAAAGCCGCAGAAAGGATACCAAAAAATACCTTAATCAGGGAGTACGTCGGCGAGGTAATCGATAACGATGAAAAACGTCGCAGACAAGAGCTGTACGTGAAATCGGGTTATCCTCCGGATTATTTTATGATCGTCGACAACAACCGCATCATCGACGCCACTATCAAGGGTAACATAGCTCGGTTTGTGAATCACAGCTGCGATCCGAATTGCGAACTACAGTCGTGGATAGTGGACGGGGTTAAACGTATAGGTATATTTAGCATAAAGACCATCATGCCTGGTGAGGAGATTACGTTCAATTACGGACCTTCTTACTATCACGTAGAATGTCACTGCGGATCGGACTCGTGTACCGGTTGGATTAATGGATTCGTTAGCTCGTATAATAGTCGCATTCCAGTTGAATAAAATAACAAAAAAATCACGTATGTATACAGTAGGTACTTTACGAAATATACGACAGAATTTTGTACTACAGTCTTAGGCAGTACCTACACTCGCAGCTTCACGATGTTTAATTTTTTTTATTGGTATCACAGATACCTCTCCCATGTCCTATTTAATATTTCTAACGCGCAAGGTAACATTCCAGCGAACACGTTGGAGCTTCGTGTAAACGGCAGCACGCTACCACTCCTTATTATTGCAGCTTCTCCCGCTCTGCACCGGGCAGTATAGGTACGCTTAGCAATTAAACGCGTCTCTTGGAATAATCTCGAGAGTAAAATTCACCTCTACACTTGAATTAAACTTTACACCACTCTGTAAAAGAATTAATCGCCCAGTTACAATCTGAACCTTTTTGAACGAGCCGGTCCGTGAAATCGTTCAAATCCATTTGACAAGTTACAAATGTTCTAAATGAGTTCACAGCTCAAATGTGACTCACAATTCGAGCCCTGCGAGGCCTTTTTTTTGTCATTAAATCAGTCAGATGCATGTACGGCGAAGTGAAATATGACACCTCATTTGTTTTACTCTTACACACGAAAACAAAATCGAATACCTCGAATTCACTCGGCGGAACCAACAATAGTACGTTTTATCAACTTTATTATAATGTAGGTTATTAACGTTGTTGGGGCTTTCGGAGGAAATATTGTCAACGGAATGTCCACTAATGTGGTGATGTATTGGCCGGTCGACTTAATTACCATCATTTGTATGCCACCGAGTACGAGTAAATATGCGTGTATGTAGTCTTTTGTCTTCTTTTACTGTTGGTACGTTCTGGCGTTGCCGTCGCGGCTGCTGCAGCTGGTGCCGGTAATGCAGAGTCAAAGGTACATCGTGTCACACACGAGTTTCTAAATCGCGCGAATTTTTCGGTGTTGTGTTTTTCGACATAGCGGTCAACAGCCGAAAGAAAGTTCGCAGAAGTGGCACGAATTAGGTTCAGTTTAGGTCATCGAGAGAGTACTAATACTATTCGCAATTACAGAAGCTTTTGGCCATTTCCTGCGAAAGTGATTGCGTGTTCCTCGATCAAAAGAGAAAAACTGAAATTTTTCAAAAGCTCAACGTTTTAGTTTAAATTTTTTTCTATGTTTTTAATCCGAGAAGTTTTGGATAATAGGTACATACAGAAGCAATGGAGGCTGACAAAATTCATTTCGATTTTTCTTTCGATTTTTCGATTTTTAAGAAAATCTAAATGTGGTTTAAGAATCACTGAACTGGTTCCAAAAATGATGAAGAAACCACTAAACCAGTTTCACAAATTTGCAGATTGTTTACTCTAACTCAATTTTTGGGGTATCTTCAGCTTCAAACGAGTACACGAAAACGAGTGAAAATCCCTATGCCGGTTTCAAAAATTCAATAAGACCAAAAAATTGTATCACTTTTGGTGAATTATTAATTTTTATTCGATTATTTTGGAATTAGCAATTTTAGAAATCACCAAAAATTGATGACAAATTCTTACATCAATTTCAAAAATGATTTACGAACTACTAAACCAGTTTCAAAAATTATTAAAAAACGAAAATTTTTTCCGATTTGCGAACTATTGATTTTAGTTCAATTTTTTGGGGTATCATCAACTTGAAACGAATATGTGAAACCGGTTGGGAATTTTTAAACGTGCTTCAAAAATTCAAAAAGGCCAAAAAATTGTACACTTCGATGAATTATGAATTTTTATTCGACTATTTTTGAATTATCAATCTTTGTAATTCCTTAAATGGATAAAAAAAATCCTCAAACCTGTTTCAAAAATAATTTAGGTAACATTAAAATAATTACACAAATTGCGAAATGGAAATTGTTTCATTTTAACATCAATAATTTTTTATGAAGCACCGTGAATGTCATAGGAATATTAAAAACAGGCCAGGAACCTCTGAACCGATTCAAAAAACCAATTTCTCAACTTCAGCTCAAATAAATTTACATCTTTTTCCTTCATTTGCTGATGAAAAAATTTCAATTTCGAATTCGATAACAGTTTCTGGTGAAATTTAAGAACCACTGAATTCAAAGTCATAATGCCTGTTGACGCTATTAGTATAATACCTCGACAATCATTAGCAGCTAGCCACCTCAAAACATATAAACGTGACTCAAATACGATGTTCGGTTTTAAAATTGAAATCAGCTAATTTTTCTCTCAAACTGAAAATATTTCGAGACCAAACACATCAGAAGGTTTCTTCGAATCTCCGTTACTTTGCCTTTATGTTTACCTATAATTCCTGTAGTTTGGGAAAAAATCACGTAAAAGTTCCCATTTTAATACAGATTCGTTATTTTTTATCTCATCCAAAAGGTTACCTTACGAAAAGATCTTTTCAACGTTTTCAACAATATAGCTGCAGTACACTAAACAGAAAAGATAAAAATCACCTGCGTAGACGAAGTAAAGGCGACCTGTCGAGAATCGTTAACGCTCCAACACAGCTCCGACGTTTGTACCTGCCTATACAATAAAAGAACAGTCTTATCTGGATACTTTCCTCCGGCGTCATTTGGAGCTGAGGAGCAGACATTCAGCAAAAATAGTTATACTATCGAGATCCAAATAAAAGACTTGACCTACCATAAAGGTACACGTAGGGGCAAATGAGAAATTTTATCAACTCTTAACGTAGAAGAGAAAGAGTGAACGCCGAGCGCTGATTACAAAACGATTGTTTTGGCGCGAATATAAATCACAACAGGAGGGTCTACCTAGTCAAAGGTTGTAGCATTAAATAAAAAATGAAACCTTGAGTATGTTTAATAGCCAGCTCGAGGGTATGTTTTCCAATTACATTATGGGAAATGGCAAATCGTATTAGGAAAACTATATACGTAGATATTAGCCCGAAGCGTCAATACAACTAATAGAGAGTTGCTTGGACAAATTTCTGCTTAATAGATTCCGCGCGTCCTAATTTTACCAAAGCGGTATGTTCTAACATACTTTTTTAAATACAGCGTCGTCCATTCAGTTTCTATTTCCTTATATTCGATTTGCTCTCGATTCCACTTTTCTACGGTTTTATTGGCGAAATTAATTCATTCGCGAGTATTTACAATTACCATTATAGGTGAAAGGGAGCCCATACAAATGGTAATCAATCTTACAACATAAGTCTTAATAGACAATATATATACAGGCGCGATCCTCTATTTAACTATGCCCTTCGTAGTAAAGAGCTTTCACACTTTTTCGTAAGCTGTCGCATAAAATTCGTAAATAGCTCGTTTTATGGCCCTAAAGCGAAACCGATGGCGTATCATTTAATAGAAGGTTTCCTTTTTCATTTATTGTTAAAATACCTTAAAATTACGTAAATTGCCTGCGATTTGTGGTACCTACGCTGGATTTTCACTGCATCTTTGATTTACGATCGTTTACAATAATTTCATGTTGTGCAACTCTTGCCTCGATAAGAAGCGCATCACACTCTCCGGTATCTAATCTAAATTATTCATTAAAAAAATTACAGAACAACTGATGACTAAATCAACTCTACACTATTCAAACATGGTAATTCTAAGTCGAAGACACAAAAAAAAAAAATTGTATCCCGAAGTTCACGAGAAATGTACCTTCAACTGGAAGATGAACCATACGTGAACTTGATCTGCAAGTTTATCAAACTAGTAAGAAGTATGTAATCGAGGAGAATGTCAAAAACACTCCTTCATTTTCATTCGAAGATCTGCCCCTCAGAAGAGGATATCCACTAAACAGTACCTATAGTTTCGTTATCATTTCTTAGTTGCAAGTCAATTTAGAAAAAAACAATGCTGAGAGTAAAGAACCGTTTGCATTTTGAAACTATCGAATAGAAGCTGAATTCTATTTTGGCGTTGTTTAAACATCACAAAATGTAAGTAAGTAACTAAGTACATCCAGATCCACAACAGTAAGTTCAAAAATTCAGCTTTTCAAAAAAGTAACAGTAAGACAGCAGCCCTTTCTATTCCTAGACAAATTGACAGACAGAGAAACCATGGCACCATATCTCATAAACTAAATCGCTAGAAACTTCCAAAAACTTACTTCAGCTTAAGCTCAACCGGTACTCCGAGGTAAAAAGCACACTAGAGAAAGATAAACTTAGCACACAACACATGAAAAACAGAAACGACCATCACTCGTTGAATTCGACTCAAACACGTCACAAAACCACGTGTCTGGCATTCTGTATTTTTTCGCACAACAGCACAGCACAGTCACTGACTAACAAAAAATAATACGATAAAAATACCGACGAAAGTTTACCGAAGTTCTAAGTTAATCGAAAAATCTAATTAATACTCGAACCGATGCATCAAAAATCTTACACCAATACACGTTCCCGTAAGCAGTAACATAGCTTCTAATAGCTCGTGGATACTGCTAGTGATATGTAAACGTAAACAACATAACGTCTCTGGTGAAGAGGAACTAGCGTATTTAGATTTAGAGGGGTGGGGATTTCTATGCATGAACCTAAGCCAAGCTGTAAAACTCGTATTCGTTTGTACATAGAAGTTGTTTATGTTTCTACATGTGTTTGCTTGGATGCTGTATGGGGTTTTCTTACTTTTCTTCAGATTTTTCTATTCGAGTACCTTCGTAATTTCACGTACAAAAGAAATGCTTGTAAATTGAAAAATGTTAGTGCTTTTAAGAAATCATCTATCAGCGCTCTTCATCGTAGATGCAGTAAAATAAAATTACCTAGATGCACTGCCACTGCGCAGATCTAAATTTTAAAATTAAAATCAAGAATTAAATAATCTTGATGCTAATTTTTATTGTATTTTCTTCAGGTTTTTCCGAGACACTGTTCGATTATTAGTTATGTGGCATTGATTTGCTTCAAAGCAACCAACTACATTCATTTTAAAACGAAATTTAAAAAAGAAAAAAAAAGTGTAGATTAGTTCTGTACTTAGTTGCATCTTTGGCATGGACTTACTTACTTGATTAATGATATCGATTCTATTCATTCCCAGTTCCCTCCCCTTGAACATGAATTCTTTTTAAATTTAGTAACATACAATAATGTAAACTAAAATACAAGTCCGGTATCTTTACAATAAATCAAAATTAACCGATCTGATTTCGAACTCGTATAGCAGTTGAACCCTTTTTATTCGATGTCTTGAGTTATTTGTGATCACTTTGTTGACTATGAGGAATCTCGTTATGTTTTTAACGTCTTTCAATTATTGCAGCACCAGCTTCTCTATTCAAACTACTTTCCCAGAGGCGAAGGAAAACAAAAACATTTGTTTAAAGAAGAGTGTTCTGATTACGGTTACGACAAATATGAAATATCGTTTTCGTAATTAAAGTTGTACGACTTCAAAGTTTTATAATTATAGATTGTAATCAATTAATGAAAAATTATATTTCAACTGTTCAAGAACTAAGTAGGTATACAGTAAAACGCGCTCATTATTTTAAAAAAATTGTCAAAGGTATATTAGTAACTTAGGCAAAGTAATGAGAGGTGAATGAAAAAGTGAACATTTTTTAAAGCGTTCGTTTGATTGTATTGCACTGATAATAGAGATTTTTATAAGTATTAATGCTTCAATGCAATCAATTGGAAAATAAAACACAGTTTTTCTAGTTTTTCAAATTCTTCCAGTATGACATTGGCTTCTTATACAATGCTTCCAACATCTTTGAAAGCAGTTATTTGCACCAAGTATATCAAAAGTTGGCAGTTTTAACTTTCTTACTTAAAAAAAAAAAAAAAAAAAACTATGCAAGTAAGTACTCTGTTTGTCTGTTGGTTTTTTTCTCTACCAAGCCTATGCTATACACCACACACTCGTGTTATTTTTTTTCTAGTAGCAATAAATATGAATTAAAAATGAATCAATCTAATAAACCGTCAAACATGCAGGTAATTTTCTCCACATCTCCTATCATCTCAACTCTAAGAACAACTTGTTACAATTTTACAACAGCCGTAAATTTCCATCAATGGCGGAATAAAGAATAAAAAGTTGAAATAATTAACCAACTTATCATTCGAGTCACTGATTAAGCGTAACAATAAAAAAAAAACACTGCCACGATCAAAACTTTTGTGTTAAGTATTGTGAAAAGTTCAGGGCCTCGAGCTAATAACGACCTAACCACGTGCCTCCGGTAAAATTACCGTCTTTTTTCACCTCGCTACATGATTACTACAGAAGGCTGCATCGCCGCTGGCAATAAATGGACTGACTAGCCTTAGAAATTCTCTCTACAAATGCATTAGCTTTCATAGGCCATGTTTCGCTTGTCTACCGTCGATGATTTATTATATATCTAGGTATTTTTTTTCAACCGTAGTACGAGTAGATACCTGTGTTTTGTTGGTCACAAACCCGCGTTGCGTTGTCAATCAAGACTCAACTTCGTGGATGAGGAATATATTAAGACTCGTCATCGATCACAGATCGTTCAATTCTGTAGATATAAGCGAAGTTGTGGTTTGATTTTTTTTTTTTTCAAATCGTCTAAACGAGGGATATTATATGACAGCACGATGAGGTCATAAATTTTCGTCCAAGTGAGATATTTCAAGTATTTGCATCTCGGTTTTATTTAGGTGTTAATGGAATTTCACTATTGATCGCTTGCGATAATCTTTCATTCTACTAATCATCAACCTCAATTCATCAATAACCAATTGGTGCGACTCATCGGATAGTCTCGTAAAACCTTGAAATGAAACTAAAAACTTGTACATGCACAGCTTCATTTTAGCTCATTAAAGGGACATCGGGTAGTGGAAGGGGGAAATAAGTTTCTATTAAAATTCAAAAATTCAAAAAAATTGATAACTTTGAAATTTAAAAAAAAAAATAAAGATTAAAGAATTTGGGAAATTTTTAAATGACACATAAAAAATACTCAAAATATAAAGAAAGTTTAAAATTGAGAAATTGTAAAAAAAATAATAACACAGTAAATTGAAAGATTGAAACAGTTAGAAAAAATGAAACAACTTCTAAAAATTGAAAATTTTTCAATTAAAGTTAATTTCCCAAATTTGGCCACTTTCCAAAATTCATCGATTTTTCAAAATCTGTAAATTTCTTTGAAATTTTAAAATTTGTCAATTTTTCAAAATATTTAACAATGTCTCAAAATTTTTAATATTCAAAATTTGACGAATTTTCAAATTTTAACAATTTTTTAAAATTCGGCAATTCTTCAAAATTTGACAATTTTTGTACTTATGGAAACCACAAATGAATCATTATTCACAATTCATTCTTGGCGAAAAAGAATAATGATTGAAAGGGATGTCTAATCATTTACCCGAAGTTTTCTCCTAGGTTTGACCTATACATAATTTTTTATGCAGTTTACAATTACAGACGAAGACTTTACTAATGATAAAACTAATCATAAGTACTTATTGTTGAACCGAGTAGGTACGGTATAATCGGTAACGAATAAAAACTATATTTACAATGAAAGCAACATGCGATTCATTAAGGTAAAATAATACTTAAAATATAATCGATGTAGATCACAAAAGTTAAATCTAAAAACATAAATAAAAACCCAAAAAGGGGCATAAAAAGCTCATAGGATTTACACACAGTCCCATACATTCATGAATATTTTTATACCTATATTCACCTACTTACTTTATCTGTTGTCTAAGCCACTTAAATGACCGAATTACTAAAATTGAACACAAACATTTTGATTGATAATAAAAGTACAATTCTTTTAAATTTTAGGTATAAAATTTTTGATTTTGCAAGCTCATTCCGTTCACGAAATACCTACTTACTTTACGTCTCAGACTGGAAATTAACAAAAACGCCATAAAATACAAAAATAAGCGCGGCATAAAAATAAAAATGCTTCACATATTAACAACAATTCGTGGCTAGATTCGCAGCCTCGTTATTTTACAAAAGAAAATCAAAAGCTCAATTGTTTAAGAAAAATTACATCAACGAATAAGACGACGATTACGAAATATAATTTCGATTTTACGATTTGTCCCGCGTTATCTCCTTCGTCACTTAATTTGATGGGTTCCACTCTGTCCAGAACCCAATTATAAGCGTTATTCCATGCTAACCTTTTTAATTCTTCGCTGACTTCTTTTCCTATTCTTTTATTGTATTCGTTTAGCCACATTTTCTGAAACATTTCATATGTTTATCGTTTAAAAACTCGTTTTGGATTCCGATAAATTATTTTATACGAGGTTTTTTTCGTATTTTGCAATATATTTGTCGACGATTCTAGCGGCCATTTACATAATAGTGCATCCTTTCCCCGTATTAAATTTACTCATTAGCTTAATCAATTTGAAATTTGATTACGCGACTAGAAACTAACTTGTTGAAGGCTCAGCATGGTCACGTTAATCATATTCGTTTCGAATGGGACCAGCGTGGCAGGCTTGAATGTCAAATAAGAACCGGAACTGAAATTCTGCAGGAAAAAACGCACAACAGATTATAATTGATTTCTTTTAGTTGATTAATTATTTAGGTACGTTAATGGTTTGCATGGGCCTACTTCGCGAACGACTTCTAGAATCATGCTAAGCTTCATTCCGTACACGTCTTCTTGATAGTAACCCACCTCTGGAGGTAAAACATTCTTTATTAGAGCGAGTTGAAAATTATAATTACCAAAATATTTTGTTCGAATAAAGGCACGCGTGTGTAGTTACCAACTAATAGGAAGTATCCTTCTTTTAACGTGTCGTTCAGAAGATTTCTGTAGTTTAAATCGATAGGAGCTGTAAAATATACATATTTTTTTAAAAATTTTATCGTGCGCAGTGTTTACTTATAGAAACGATCGCTTACATTCGTAGAAATCTAAGAAAACTCCGATACCGTGGCCGGAGCCGTGCGGAAAGTCGAGTCCAACCTCCCATAGTGGTAACCTCGCTATTATATCTAATTGACTAGTGTACAAATGAGAAGGAAAAGTAAAGCTGGCTAGATTAATAAGTCCCATTAACAGTCGTGTATAACGTTCTATATGCTCGAGGGTAATTTCAGCTTTATCCATCATAAACGTTCTAGCCAAAGCTGACGTACCACCTATAATGGAAAAAGGTAAATATTATAGGGAAGTTTACCCAGTGCCAGCATTTCAGGGGTTCACTTACTCCAATAATGCGCTCCAGAATCAATTATTAGTAAGGCATTTTCTTCCAGCATGATATTGGTGAAATTATTTGGCACATATAAAGGCATTCCTGTATGTGGCCCTGACGACACCGACGTAGGATAACTTATACTTCTGGTACCCGCGTCGTCGAGACGCAGTTGATTAGTAATGTTGACCACTCTTAATTCGTCTACAGTTCCAGGTGATCTTTCCAACTGTTGAAATGGATAATTGGCAGTATTTTAGAAAGAATTCTAAAGGATATAGTGGTTGATCTGACCCGAATTAGGTACATATATATCTAGTGTGAAACTTCTGATGACAAAATTTTCAATTTTTCAATGTTTTCAATGTCAATGAAATTTTCTCAAACTTGCAGGGTTGTCAGACACTAATACTAAGAGTTATTCATGGAAATTTTAGACTTTCCAACGGATTAAATTACAAATTTTATGTTGTGTACCTGATCCAGGAGGTGCAACATATATTTTTTGTAATTTTCTGTGTGGGTGCGGAGTCTTCAAAAACGCGAAAAACTCGGTTTTTCACCGCCGTTTCATTTCTACAAATGACTCATTGATTGTCAAAAAAAATTTTCATGAAATGTATCACTAAATATGCACAAATTTTCACACCATTCAACCAATTTTCAATAAAACCTGTTCATTTTTGGGGTTTTTGGTTTTTCAAAAATAATTTTGACAGATCGAAATTTTGGTAGGGATAAAAAATTCCCAAATAAAAACACAAACAACAGATTCTAGTTCAGTTGGTCAGCTTACTTCGATTTAGACCTTTCAAGCGATCGTTTTGGTCGAAGTTGAGCAATTTGAATTTTCGCAGTGGAATTTGGAAAATAAGAAATAAGTACGAAAAAAAAAATCAAATTGCCGTCAACTTTAAGTTAAATGATAGCTTGAAAGG
>JAAOIU010138209.1:1562-52522 GCA_018107765.1 Hypogeococcus pungens | reverse complement strand
AGACTGGAGATCTCCCCAAAGAATTTCGATCAACAGTTTTCATTAGGCAGATACTTTAAAAAAAGAAAGGTATAAAAACCTAAAATTCAAGTTTGACTGCTAAACAAGGTTTGGAAGAAATCAAAAAATATTTCTGTAATTTCTTTGTTGAGAAAAAAAGGAAGTATGAATTCCGAGGAATTTTAGTAAACAGTAAAATTTTATTAGCAGATAAATGAATAAATTTAGTAAATCGGAAATTTTCGATTTTGCAGCCAAACTAAACGGAGAAAAATTATTAGAGCTGAAGTTGTAGTTTCCAATCGTCGGTGGGTCGTCAAAACTTTTCTAGGACGCATTTTTGCACCGATATTTCCAGAAAACATGAATTAGTATAGATGGACTAATGGAGTCAAAAAATCTGAAATTTTTTCACATTTTTCGATTTTGCAGCCTCATTAAGCGTTCCAGGAGAAAAAGTAACAGAATCAAAGTTGTAGAGAATTAAATTTCCAATCGTCAACATGACGTCAAAATTTTTCTAGAACGCATATTTCGTCCGTTATTTGCAAAAAACCATTTTTGACTTCTAGAGCAAATTTTTAATTTTCAGTATACTTCCCGTTTTAATGCACCCAACTCAACCAAAATCTCCACCTGCCCTTCGCGAAGGCGATAATATGGCAAAACGAAAAGCAGCAAAAATAGAGGAAATGAACTGCGTATGAGTAGTACGATAGAGTGCCGGAAAAAACATACCTCGAATAGAACATCTCATATTTTTCTGAGTAGGTACTCCCCGATAGTGAGCTATCATCCAACCAAATTTGGTCAAAATTCGAAGGTTTTTCCAGCACTCCACCCTAATGATAGTAATCAGTACGTAGCCTAGGTATAAAGTATGTTGGGCAAGTATTTGAAAAACTCTACATTTACACCTCCTGTACGACGAACCTATCGCCACCAACGCGAGTTATGCACACTCTACGCTTTATCGTACACCATATTTTGAAACCTCGCTTCTCCAGTTCACCACATGACAATCCATCGATGATATTTAAAAATGGCAAAACGAACAAGGAGGGTTGTATCGCTCTTGTTATTCTACATCATGTACGGCGATGAAAATAATTAAACGTCGAATTCATCGAAACGAGGAAAGCGGTATAGAAAAATGTAATTACATTTGTATCGCAAGAACGATAGCATCGAATGTTAAGAAAATTCTTTCATTTTTTTGATAGTTATTAATGTCAATAATTTTTCAACTTGCTTTTTTCCTCTAAAAGGGCGTTTCGTTAATTACAACGGCTAGGCGATTCGGTTAGTGCTCGTTTTTTTTTCATCCTACGTCGTCAATTTATATCCGATCGAAGAATCAGAAAGTAGGCTTCCTAGTAGGTAAATATAATAATATTGTCTTTGGAAAAATGTACAAAATACACTCCGACGCGTACTTTTTTGTCAGTGTTCGAATTGTAATGGGTTGCGGCATCACGTCTTCTCGCTGATTATCAGTTTTAGAAGGTTTTAGAAGCCTGTGCCATGTTATTATCTAAAACTATCATCTTTTTCTGGTTTTCATACAGAAAAAAATCTCATTTTATATAGGTTGATATACGTACACATAGTGAACTTGTCGTTATTATTCCTCGTTCGCGCTGATTAACTTGAATTAACCTATTATTACATATTTCCTCGTCTTCCACGATTTTGTGTGGTCTTTTTTTCATTTTCTTCCCAATTTTGAAATGAAAAAATTATACATTTTGAGGTCTACGTACGCATGTATCATCTGCGTAATGTACCTGCGCAGGTACCTATACTTAATGCTGCTGCACTCGTTGCTGAATTGCGACTCGTTTCCGAATCATCGGTTATACATATTTCCTCATCTTTAATCGAAATCTGGTTTACAACAGTACCAATATACTACACGTATATTAGATTTTCCGTGTGTATCATGTACCTTTTTTTTTTTTTTCATAGGCGCTCCCGGATAATAGCTCGGCCTTTCTGATACGTAAGAACTAAATTCCGTGATTTAAAATCGTGTATGTTTCGTTCGACTTTTTCGTTCGTCATAATGCACCGTGCATGTGTATGACAAATAAGCACAGCACACTTTTATCAGATCCATACCTACTACCAATGTCGTGGTCTTTAACTTCTTCACTGACCGCACATAGTCGCATAGTCAATGCTGGATAGTCGGTTTTCTCGATCGACATTGCCTACTAATAAAATTTTCGCAGATATTGTCAGCTGTATTTTTGATTTTCATTATTTAAAATAAAAGTGAAATTGAATTTCTAAGTAGGTAAATATTTTTTACAGAATTTTTTCCTTGATTTCTCACAAAAATTTAAGTTTTTAGGGCTTTAAAAAAGTCTACTTATTTTTTAATTTCCACAAAAAATTGCATACAATTAAAAAAAAATCCTATTTTTTTAAAAGAGATNGATAAATTATTGTTTTTGAAAAATTTTGGTTTTTTATTTTTAAAAAATTCTCCGAAACATTGATTTCTTCAAATTCAAAAAAATTGAAATGTATGAATTCAAAAAATCAATACCTGTTTTCAAAATTAATTAGAATTTTCACAAAAAGACTATTTTTTCAGTTCTTTTGAATGTATATATTTTTTTAATGAGAGTTTTAATTTTGAAATTTAAAAAAAAATGAATACAATTGCACAAAAATTAGTACCTAACCGAAACACAGTGCCACAAGTGTTTGTATTTGCTATATCTACCCAGATAAGTAGGTACGTAATTCAATTAGAAACGCTTCGGTAATTTATTTGTTTTATAATAAGCTACAAAACGCACTTCCACTTACCCTACATTTAGCATGTAAAATATCTTCTCTCGTTTTCACACGAACAAGTGAAACGATCCGGTGTTTTTTACCCCAAAAAACACCCACCACCAGCAAATCATTTTTTTAACGGCGTGTTTGTTTTTTTATGGTGTAAAAAATACCCCTAAAAACTCGCTAAAACCCTTTAAAACAGAGGTGAAATTAATAACGAAATGTTATTCCGTCGTGGGAATATGATAAAAAAATTTCGCCAGCGGAAGAAAAAGAAGGTGATGTATTAATTTTTGTCGGCGTCTTATATTTTAGCCGTTTTTATTTCCTGGTCACGCGAAAAACTAACATACGTAAAATGATTACTTTTTTCCCTTTCTTCGTCGTCCTCCTTGGCGTATACTGTTTCATCCTTAATTTAAGGGGTTCTAATTTTAAATTACGCGTCGGGTAAACGTAAATATTTTCATTTTTCCAGACTTAACCCTGATAAGGGAGAAATACGCAAATTAATTTTAGACGCGAAAATTATAATTTAAAAAGTAAAATATTTCACGCGGCACGTCCGTTCAAAAAAAAGTGTTTGTTTTACCAAAGATGGGAAAATTTTTCAAATTTTTCATTTCTATCAAATGTTATGGTGTACTTATGACGAGAGTGTACCTATGCGTTTTTTTTCTTTTAGTAAAACGAGATGTATAAAAATTTTGACGAGCGATTATAACTTTGCACAAATTAGAACCCCTGATATTTCTTTAAATAATTACTCATAACATATGTTTCGCATTACGCATGGATCGTATATTACGATTATTACATTCATCAAAAGGGGTAGCATTTTCGGCGAAAAAAAAACGAGAAGAGAGGAACCCTTTAAAACCCAAACCTCGTTAAAAATAATATTTAAGCGTTGAAAAAAACAAAACCGACCAAAAAAAACTTTTTTCCTTCAATTTAAACCTATATAATAAGTCACCTTTCGTGTGATTCAGAACCCTTCTAACACCAGTTTCCGGTTCGTACACGTTACTCGATAAGATATGTAGACTTGCTTCCTGAGAATGTATGTTTTATATGATATAATGCTCGCACGGTTAAAAGACGGATTACGTATATGCGGAGGAAGAAGCTACCGTAAATCTGAACATTTCAATCTGCAACTTTTTTTTAACATCTTGATACGACATTCAGATACATATTTTCAAGTTTCAACGAACCCTTTTCTTTCTCCCTACCTACCACGCTCCGCAATACGCACATCTGCGGCACGAAACGTATTGAATTTCCATTCGTCTAGAGTCTAAGTACGTTCCACCCGTTGATATGCATTTAGCTAATTAATGTAGGAATGCGCGAAAAATCATAATATTTTTAGATTACTCGACACCTCACGTTTTTCAAGATCAATTAAATTATAATTACGATAAAGGCGAGCAGAAATCCAGCCTTTCATAATTTATACTGATCGTTGAATTTTTCTAGTACCAGTCGAACGGTGGTTTTAGAGCATTATAATTCAAGAATGGAAGTTAAAAAAAAACTCTAGAAAATATCAGTAATAAATGTTGATTTATTAAAACGAACCAATAGCGACTGCAAATGTTAACCCGGTTTTATAATAAATTTAAATCCGTGAAAAAAAAGAGCATAGGTTCTAGTACGTTATACATATTAATAGTTATTAATGCGAGAGCGGGGAAACCGAAGCACGCCCTGCAAGATATGAAAAATGTTCATAATTACTGGTTACTTGACGACCAATAAACTTATTTATGTAGAGATTTTTTTCTGTAAATAAACTGATAAGTATTTATCGCGCCGATCTGGAATCACGCTGAAGAACTTTATTCTAAATATTTTGGAAAACATAGAGAACGGATTGTAAATTCTTCCATAGGTATCTAATTTGAATTTTTCCCCATCCAATCCGACAGTGTATATACGTATTATCTATACTTATTGTATAGTTTATCATTGCGGCACGAGAGGTACACCTCCGTCTGTATCTGTTCGTGATATGAGCATCACCTGTAACCTAATTTTCATCGAATGCTGATTAACCGCAGCACCCAGCGTATATACTTACTCGATCTTTATACAAAATGTAAATACGCGTATATTTGATAATCAGCATAATAGAGACTATCTATTCAGCCATTTTCAAGTAGCTTACGAAGTGGATTGCAACTTGGCGAGCACCGAATAGTAATTATATGCGTTACTCATCATGCATGATCTTAATTTCGTGACAAATGGGCTGCGTTTGTTCGTACCTTCTACATAAGTTTGTAAAGCGAATTAAAAAACTTTTCGTCGTGGCGAGGTTTTTTTTCGTGAGTGAATAGTTTTATTAAAAAACACGACTATTTCTCATGCCTGTATGTAGTGTGAGAGCTTCGCGATATTCTGTCGACTTTCTCAAAGAGTACACATTGTCGAGTGGGTTCCGAAAGAAAATATTTGAGTTTCAGCAATCTCAGGTGAAGAATTTGAGGATAACTCAAGAGCATTCGAAAAGAAACCCATTTAAAAAATACATAAATGGTGAATTTCAAATCCAGAAACATATGTAATTGTCATCACTTAAATAACCTACCAATTTGAGAAGTTCTCCATTTCCTTTTCTTTTTAATCGATTTTCTTTTGTTAATATGCTTTAAAAATGTTTGCTTAAAATTACTTAGTTTTGAATTTTTTCCTTGTTTGAAATTTTTAAATTTTTGGTTCATTTAGAATTTTCTCCTGATATATGTATTTTTATCTACATATATATTTTTTACTCAAATCGAAAATACGAAAAGAAAAAAATTCAAATTGTTTTTTTTCGAAAAGTTTTGTTAAAATTTTTTATCGGCAAGTATTTCGCACAGATTCGATTTTCATTTTTTCAACCAATTGATTAAAAATTTGTGTTCCACTGACTGGCCAGCAATCGTAAAACAGTTTTTTAACCAATTTAGTAAGTCATCAATTTTCAAGAAACTTTTTAAAAATCGTTTTTTCATCAAATCGATCGGAACTCCACCATCACAAAATTGACAGAACAAATCGATCAGAAAATTCTTTCAGAACAAACCGATTGAAATATCCATTCTCAACTAATCAACCAAGAAACTGATTTGAATTAATTCAGTCCTATAGAATTGATTTCATTTAATCGATCAATTCTACTTAATGAAGTAAGTATAATCTTGGTGACTTTTATTCTCGCGGTAATGAAATTGAAGTTTTTAAAAATTGATATATCAGCTCTGACAGCTGGGACTAGAAATTGTGTAAATAAGATCCTTCAATAAGTTTTTCTCATCTTCTCCACTAACTCGAAATTTTTCTGTGGACTGGTACAGAAAGCTCACCACCATAGTCCACACGAATGGAAATCTCAGTCGTCATAAAACAAAATAACGCGTCCCACTTGAACCCAACTCGATAATGAATCACAACCGAGGCACACACACATCGATAACGAGACTAATCGAAATTAAAAAAATAAATACAACTCAACGCGACCATAAACTACTAAATAGACAAACGCCGTATAAACATAGTACCAACTATTGAAGAACTACCGCATAACGACCGCATTCCTTTTTGAAAATCAATAGGTAATAACTTTGAAAACGCATCTTGCACGCGAATTAAAATTAAAGAATTCATTTTATTTACCAACACTTCAGCTCGTAAACCATTAGACTACCGTTTTTAGCTTGATTACCAGCAAACGCATCAGGTTTACGCACCGTTTACAACACGAACCGTTTACTGTACTCTATTCCATTCCTCTTGCGAGTGAAATTTTGTACGATTTCAGCATGTACGTTATCTATTGCTGACCGCGTATCTACTAGAATTAGAATTGTTATTCAAGTTCAGGTGAACGACTTCCCACGAAGGAGGTCCATTGCACTTAATTCTTATGCTTAAAATTTTATTTCCTCAACGTGCACAAATTATAATCCTCTTTTTCAAAATTATTATAAAGAAAAGTGGTCCAATTTTGTAAGCACGAAAATATTAAAATTAGGGAGAGGAAAGGTGGTAATCCTTCTAAATCTTCAAACCTTCGATCGGAACTTCAGAAGAAACGCATAATGTTGATAGAAAGGTGTTAAAAGCACGATTGTGATTTTCTGTTTGCGAACTGACCGACCGTTAAATTACCTCGAGCGATTAGACCAGTTTTTTTCTATTTTTTTATTTTACAAAAACCAACCACGAAATTATATTGTTTTACTTAACCGGATTTTGGCACCCTTGAATTCCAGCCGTATAATAAAATAAAGCCTTTAATGCTCAGCATTAGATATATGTACCTACGTTGCAGCAACAGGTGAAAGAAAGTGTACGACAGAGAGATTACATTCTCCGAATAAAACTACTACCTATAAAATGGCAAAAGCTAAACCACAAACTGTTCCCTAAATTTTTTAAAATGAAATTCTACCTCAAACAACAACCAGCCAAAAGGATAAAACACCATTCACCATTTTCACTCTCTTTTTAACACAGTTCTTTAGTTTTCCATTCTGTTTTACAACTATGGGATCTCTGAAATAAGACTAGAAATTCAGATTTAATTGTACTGGCACACCTAGGGGCATCTATATGTTCATTTCTCTGACTAAAGCCAAAGGAACAGACAAAAAACAACACGACTGTAAACTGTTTGCTTTGAGCTATGGTATTGAAGAAAAACCAAACTGGATCGACCTTATATTAACAATAAGCGCCTAATACCAATCTGCACTAAATTCTCGAGAAATTATTTTTGGAAAATTTACATTAAAAATTATCATACTATAAGTCGATGAGAAATTTTTATGCAATAACAAGTACATAGGTATCTTTTGAAAAACAGCGAGTTTCATGAATTACGTAAGACGAATATTTTCCCGCAAAGAAACACCTTAAAATGACTGCATTCCACGAATAGTTACCCACATTCGTTCGTAATTTATTTTTATGCCGTTTGCCAAAAAATATATTTTCAACGTAATTACAAAAAATCTAATGCATTAGTTCGAAAAGAAAATACGAAAGTAAAAAATTACTTATTTTGCGCCATTTTATCTTCATGCACATAAAATAACACAAGACATGTAAAATTGTTACAATCTACAGTCTTGTGAGAACGTAATTGATTTATTTTTTGGCAGCAGTTTTCAGAGTGGCGCTCATTTCCCGACGTTATCATTAAAATAATTTTCAGTCTGCCAATCGACTACTCTCAAAAAGTAAATCGTTATTAGAATTAACTTTTTTTTAAAATGCAAGCGCAAGTCATTGCTAAAAATTACATCAAAGATTTCAAAGAAAATTCCCCACAAAATTTATCGATCAAATCAAATGAGGGGGAAAAAATTGATAATTACTTCAATTTCATAAAACAAGTGCTGAGAGCGGTACTCGGTGTATAGCATCTTCGTACATCTACCGCGTTCGTCAGCGTCAGATTCACTAACCAACCACAACAGTTGAATGATTTACTACGTACCTATATATGTAGTACCTACAATACAACTACAAATGTATCTGTCATCGAGCTGTGCACCACGCTCATAGTAATTGTTTTCTAGCCGGATACTCTCTATACCGAAACGAACGATACAGATTATACTTTTTTTTTTTTTTTCGTCATCGTTACACACGACGCGAGATATTCTTCATCCAGCAAAAGCCAAACGATGGAAACTCCTACTTTTAAAAGAAATTATTTATTAACACCATTTACATATTTCTTCAAGTTTTATTAATGCTTTCGGTTTATTATAGCCATTTTTTTGTCGGATCTTCGATAAAAACAAATGTAATACGTTTGTGGGCGTTCTGGTTTCCACACAGACCAACTATCGTTCATTTCCAAATCATAGAATACCTGTTTACCTACCTACAGCAATTAAAACTAGCCCGATAACGTGATCCCTTGATTCTACATTTGCTTCATTTATTAAACTACACATAATAGAAATTTCCCATAGATAATGATTTTTTTTACATTCAATTATAACCATTTCGATGTAGAAAAAAATGTATAGATAACGCCAGTATCGGTTTTGTTTGTCATGGAAAATAGTTTATTTCTTTTTTTTTTCATATTTCTTTTTCATTGTTGGAGTAAATAATTTTCTTCTGAAATGGGTAGATAGCTAGGTTTTGTGTAGTTATAACGATCATCAACACAAAATTATGTATTTTAAATAATGGTTATTCACTCTGTGGTGCAGAATTATTCTATTAGAAAAAAGAAACATCGTTAAACTGGTTTTCCTCTGTTCATGTTGCGGTTACGATTGTTTATAGTTTTTGAGAAAATGTAACTACGATTTCTAATCGTTTTGAATGGTTATGGTAGGTACTTCTTTTATTGGGACATGGATTACAAAATAACAAGATAGGTACTATGGGTGAGAAATTTTGAAAAATTTTGGAACACTCTTTGAAAAACAGAAATTTTTGAATCGCTTCTATAATAGATTTCAATTTTTTTTTGACCGTTGCCTAACATAAAAATTATAAGATTAATTTTGATAAATGGGAGAGATTTTCAAATAGCTTTCTGACAGACTTGAAAATTATTTTGATTTCTTTTGACAAATACAAAATTTTTTAGATTATTTGCGACAATCGTAGAAATTTCTGGATTGCTTTCCAACCAACTTCAGAAATTTCGGATCGCTTTGAACAGACTTTGAGTCATGCTTTTTAACCTTGTGAATTTTTTTTTAATCATTTTTGGAAAACTTTACGTAAGTTTTTATTCTGAAAGGACATTTCGAAGTTTTTTGAATCGTATTCAAAAAAACTGGAACTTGACCTTTGTCGGTAAATCCACTCACCTGAAAAATTCGTAATTTTCCCTTTCAACCACAAAACGTAATGTTCATTACGTAGATATCTGAATCACTCGCCATTCGGACTTGCACGCAGAAAGAAAACGATTCACCTGCCAAAATGCCACATCTACCCCCTCACGAACCTAACAACAAGAAGAAAAAATACGCATTTAAAATACACGGAAATTAAGTTCTTTGATCTGCACTTTATACTACAAAGTACGGTTTTGCAAAATCATTACTTGAGGTGAAACACTGCCGAGAAGATAAGTACCGCGTAGGAGATTAATTACCAACACTATCATTGAGTCGATTAGCGTTTAGTCACGTGTAAAAGATGCACTTAGATCACGGGCGCGAGTAGATTTTCGAAGGAATAAATTCTTTTAATATGTTAACAACTTGTCATCCGTTTAAATCCCAAACAAGTACGATTTTCCGTGTAACAATGGTCCAAATAAAACATTGTCAAATAATAAAGAAAGAAGGAAATTTAAATGAGCTGCGAAGGGTAAAGACCGCACGGTAAAGTGGCGTACCCTCGGAAAACGAGATATTCTTTGTTACAGAAATTTCTTTCCAACTTGTACAAAAGTATACAATGGGTATAAAAAATGTGTACTACTATGTCTTGGAAGATGTAAACTCGACGTGAACTTAGACAAGAATGCGTCTGCTGCGCGCCGTAAATGATACGTTCGAATTTATCAAAGTCCATTAGTATTATTATACCCTATTTCTGTTATAAATATACTCTCGAACTGGGTGTCGCGTAAATTTAGATTCGCGAACCATTACGCGATTCGCTGAGAAAACACCCGTAGCCGCGGGCGAATCCATCTCTACAATCTGTCAAATCCATCAAGTATAGGTTAATTTTCACCTACTCGAGCTCATTAATCTATGACGCCTGTTTAAGTCAAATGCTCGCCGCAGTCGATCCGCTAACGTATCAGAAATCGATACCGAATTTAATTTTGAAACACCCTATACGAAATATCTAATGTATGTTTGTGGGAGAGCTTACATAGTGTATCAGAAGAGAGGGGAAAAAAAGACACGCTAAGACGAAGAGAGTCAAATCTGTCTGTCATTGTATGATCATGATCCAAGAGCGAAGAAAACTAATGAGAAGAGATTGAACCCGCGGCTCTCCCAAATTGACTATTGTTATGCCCTTTCCGCTCTCGCCTCTCCGCATCCCAAACTCGCTTAACGTCCGATCTGAACAATCTTCAATTTTGATCATATCTAACACGATTATTAGTTTCCCCTATTGTGTTTCGAATATACTTCATTATTTAAGAAAAAATATATATTAAAATCATTTTTTTTTGTTTCTTCTTAGCGATATAAATTTTCAAGAAGGCTACGCATTAGGGTTTTCTTTCGCCGGTTTTCTCCGACCAATTTTTTGCCAGTCATTTTACAATATACCATTTCGAGGAAGCAAAGAGTAAAATCTAAGTTAATTTTTGAGCATATTAAATCGAGTACACCGAAATATACCAGAGGTGTTTTTATAATCTCGAATTTCATCTTGTCCTATGTTAACCCCCCAGCCAAAGTAAACACTGCTAATTTTATAATCTTCCGAAGTGGGCCAACACAACGACCACATGACTAACCGAATTAAAAGCTAAAAAACTTTCCCCAATTTTACAATTATCGAATTGTCACACCTTGGAGTTGTACTCGTACATTTCCATAAACGGAACAGTAAAATATTTTCGTTTCATGAATAAATAATGAAAATATACCATCGAGTTACCTTACTATATTTTCTTATCATATTATTAGTTACTTTTGAAAATTTGCTGACTCATCTACTCTTTTATACAGCGTTTTTTCGAGTCAATTTTTTATAACTTCTTTCTTCACACCCGAAATTATACACATGTCAGATATTTGGTTACCGAGTCATTATTTTAAGCGCACAATACTCGCCGTTTAATCCTTCACCATTTCTTAACCTTTTTTCTCTTCTTGAGAACTTCGGCCGGAGGATTTTTTCATTTCCAAGTATCATCTTCGAGGGCTTTAGTGTAGGTTCGCGCGGACGCGGCAATGCCCCATGTCAATTATTCTAATATTCATCGGACAAGTTAAATTCTTATCTTCGCAACTGATTTTGTAGTTCTGTTAATGATGATTACTTTTAATTTTTATTCCTACGTTTTCCCACTCTTTCTTCGGCGTTCGGTCGAGGCGTGGATTAAGAAATTGCGCGATAATTACGTATTTTATCACGTAGGTACACGTATGGAAATTACGTGATTATAAATGACGTTGCGATGAAAAAATTTTCAAAAAAATTCCATTCAAGGTGTATAAGAATTGCGAAACGTCACTTTGCAACCAGGCAACCAGACCCCGTAGGATTCCCTTTGAAAATATTTTATTACACTTTGCTCGCATAAAATACATTATTNAAACAGAATCGATCAACGATAGAGTGTACCCATAGTTTTATGAAAAATTTTCATATTCAAACATTACCCAGAAGGCAATCAACACCGCATAACAAACAAGTATCGTAAAATGGTATTGTTTCAGGCATTGCGCGATTAGTTTACCGCATCATTTGCGCACAGGTGGTTCGGCTATAACATCACTTTGCCGTGTGATTAATAAATGAACATGTTTGGAGTTTCTAAACCTATTTTGGATTACGACCTCTTTAGGCTAGTTTCAATCTTAATAAGGTTATTTGCACGTAGACGTGAGGGCAGCGTTTTACCATACGTACTTGACCATCGAATCGATAAAGCGGCGAGAAGTACGAGAAGTATATACCCTGGTGCCCTCTTTAGAAAATTTCCAGCCTTGAGGTCTCCGGTAAAGTCTGAAGTGAGGTTTTCGAAAAACAAAAGAGAAACTTTTGAAATTTAGACATAAGTACACTAAATTCTAACAGTTAAAATGAATTCCTCAATCCAAACTCCAAAATTTTGATACCCCATACTGAATATTAAATATTGCGAGTACTTATTTCAGTACCGGATGTAAGTAGTACATAAATAATAAGTTGATACTTTTGTTCCTGTAATTTGTTTTTTTAATTACCACAAAAAGTTCGTTCATATACTTTTATTAGAAATTTTTTTAAACGGAAATCGTAGCAGATGCAGCAATAAAAGTAATCTACGGACGTCCTACAAAAAAATAGCGAATACTTTTGAAGATAGATAACTAATATGTTTCTTTTTTTTTATCGGTACCTATCATTGTTTTTACTTGATTAGATAACTGAAAACATGATGCAAAATCTCGTCGGTACATACTTCAANTCAACAACTCAAACACATGAGACCAGAAGTTTTAAAGAGAAGCTCGGACACCATTTTTCACTTTTTTTCAACATAAGTAAGTAATTCTTATAATTCGTCAAATAAAAAAACAACAACAGCAATCAAAAGAAAGTGAAACGGAAATAGTGAGTGGTAAAGGACGGATGCAAAATTTCGGGAAATGTTTTTTTGATTAGGTGAAGGTAGGTATTAGAGTTAAAATCAATCTGGAGTCAATTTGCCTCTAATCTGTGTAGACCCAATCGATTCAGCCATGGCAGAAGGCTATAATTTTATGCATGTGTTCTTAAATCGATTTCAGCTGTTCTATCAGTTTTATTCTTTGTTGAATTTTTTGGCTCCTTCAATAGCATGGATATAAAAATTTTATAGAAGCTCTAATGGGGCTCGAAACCACTTCCAATTGATTTGTCAAAATTCGAATTTTAAATGTACATGATTTTTTTCAATTTTTTTGCATAATTTTTTCTCACAATTTTTGATGTTTTTATTCATAGGTAGTAGTTTTTTCAATCAATTTTTTGGCACATCTCTTCTCGTCTTCTTGAACTTTCAAGAAGTCGAATCCTGTTCCAAGTATTTTACTTCTTGATTCAGAAAAAAGTACCAATAGTAATTTTTTCGCACAGAGAGATAGAGAAAAAAATTGAAAAAAGGAGTAAACAAATAATGAAGAAATAGTCGATGCATATGAACGTACATTGTGGTAATTTCTCTCCAGCACCTACTCACTCAGCATTTTTATAGATTCACTTCATTTTGAGATTAAAATTTTGTTATTTTCAAACTATAATTTTAAAGAGCATCATATACAATCTCAAACACTTTTTTCCTTTCTTTCCCTTTTTCCCGCACTTCTTCATTTTCTCGTCATTCTCATGGAGTATCTACTACAATGCAATCTTCAAAATAAATGCTTGACCGTAAAACTTTATATTCGCAATTCACCGAAAGAAATTTGTCGATTACAGATAAGCCGCAAGTACAAATACCTCAACGGAAATTGTTCGTACGCTGAACTGGTGGAACTATATGGAAACCGCGAGTTTGCTATTTCGCAATGCAGCAAGTTAAACGGTTTCTTCTCTCTTCTTGGCGCATCATCACGCGCCTTATTCCATATCTATAAAAATTAACATTTGAACTTATCTGCGGAAAAAATCTTTTATAACAATTCGTGTAAGGTAAAATTATTGTTAAGTTATTCGAAAAGCGAAAAATCGTGCAAGAATCTTGGTCATATTAATAATCGGTTGATTTCGCGTTGTTTGAATACGCCAATGTACTTACCACTGATCGTACATTAAGTTGGTTTTGGTGAAACGAGAGTGGGCTGAACTAAAACGTGGAAACCGGTTCGGTGAAAAAACTCTGCGACCGATGATACTCTTTATAAGCAAAAATAAATAATAGCTTTCGTTTAATTATTTTCATTTAATATTTCATTTACCGGTACTATCTGTATTCTGCACCGTATACAATGCTGGAAACGATAGGCACATCGAATGAGAGCGACGCTGTTGTAGATGGTGGCGCTGGCGCATTCTTGTGGCATACGAGCCGCGGTGCATTTTTTGATACCTGCCGACACTGGACGCGCGAGAAGATCGCGTAAAATTGACGGTCTTTTTTTTCTAACCCTTCTCTACTTCGACGTCCCTACTTATACATAGAGACGTACAACGAGCTATACGACCAGACACGGGGTATTTTTTGTGAACTGGGAATACTGCACGTTGAAATATTACCGTCCATTTATCAAAATTAGTCTGTTTATTTTAAGCGTTCGCCGTGCGCGTTCAATTTTTACGCCACTTTTGAGCAGGTATTTGTATTTTTAAAGATTTTTTTCCTTTCCAACAACGTGGGTTCTTAACCAAGTACGTATGTAGGTATTATAATGCGAGTTTTCAAAGTTGGGTAATTTTCAAATGAAAAATAACACATCGCGGTTGTTCAAATGCAAATTTCTTACAAAACCACATTGACACGATGCCTTCCTTGAAGTTGAAGAATTGACATAGACAAGTTGAAGATTTCAACTCTGGAATTACATGAATCATTGAGACGTATTAAGTATATACATTCAGTCGAGGAATAGAAAAAAAGGGATTGTTTACACGATTGTGAATCGGTATCGACCTTCGCGTAGCTGTCCACGTTTCACCTACGCTATTAAAAGCGAACTGAATTTTGTATTATTTTCTGTCGAGAAAGGTGACGATTTATGGACGAATTAGAGACACTTAGATTTAACCAATGTAACCTCCAGTCTCCACTCCATAGTCCACAATCAACAAAGTCGCCTATATCGGGTGACGGTTTCAAGGTGAAAAATTGAACGTTTTTCAAATATTGCATTTCTTCCTGCAGCTAGTAAAATTTTTTCAATTATCTAATAAGGTCGTCGTATCATTTAGTTAATTACTCGCATTTTATCTTCATAATTTTCACATAAACGGTTTTTAAAAAGAGTGACAATAAAAATAATACGATAAGAGAGAGTCTTACGGAGTACTATTTTTTTCCCCTTCAAATTCTCCAACAAATTAAAAAGTAATTAAGCTCACCTTTAGGTACATAACGGCCCTGCATATGGCGAAGATTCGAACGGTGGGAGATGGGGGTGGTGCAGGGAATGAAAACTACCAGTATATAGAAATTTCTAAAGTTTTTAAATACCGCACTGCCGCGTATTGTAGGTATACCTAGATTTATATTTCTATTCAGCATCCTAACATAAAGATGGAATTAAGTTTAGTTCATATTTCGGGTCATTAACTCGCTTTAAACGGTAATCAAAACAGAAGGCAATGGAAAATGACTTTTTACGGCATTATTAAAAGGGGAAAAAATATACATCTAGGAAGGCAGTATACTAGCTTTAGAATTAGACGGCGATTGGCCCGAGGTATATTTTCAACTACTAATACAACGTATATACCCATTTTTTAATTCATCTTAGAGTGATAATTATAACGTTTCTTGTGTAAAGTATAAAAGGATTTCTTTGTTCCTTATATAGTATATTACTCCGTAAACATTTCATAGATACAGAATGTGTTTTATTTTTTAAAAAGAATATGAAGCAAAGACGAAGGCGAATTCGTAGAAGTGCGCAGCTATGATAAATCATTTTTCATCGTATTCTAATGTCAGATTATATTTCAGATAGAGAAATTCGTTAGCATATTTCTTTTTATACAGCTTTTTTCTTTTCTAATATAGTTACGCAAGAACCGGCAATGCTCTCTATCTCTCTCATTTGTTCATGAAGTTAAAATGAACGAAAATTACAACAACTTTTGATATAGGTAGTACACGTAGGCACTACACACGAGCAAAGCAAATCATTTGAAATGAATACGATTGTAATCATTATCGCACGATTGTTGACATTGTATTTAATTCGAACTGCTTAATTCAAATCGCGCCTTTTACATAGTGGTAGCTACGTGCAAGGATGCCAAATAAATGTTTACTTTGGTGCGGCGGCCGCGGTCACTGGTTGTACGGATTCTGGTAGGTGAGATGCATTAACCAATGTTGAGAGCCATGAGAATAGGATGTATGGGTCATATGGCAGATTAGGTAAGAAAAGTGCAACCGTCGTGTGCACGAAGAAAGGGATAAGGGTTAACATTTTTCATAAGAACGTCAATTTTTTAATTATTTGAATAAACTAATTTTTTTTTCAACAATTGGAGCATATTTTTTAAAAAATATTTCATAAAGAAAAGTTTATCCAGATTTTTTGTTTTTTTTTTGTTTGTTTGTTTTTTCAAGAAAATCTCTACAAAAAAGTCAGCATTAAGTTATTTTACTAATAAAATGCTTGTTCAAATTTTCATATTTTTTTATAAAAAGAATTTTCAATTTTCTTTTGTTTTTTGTGAAATTTCTTTCTCAAATTAACAGAAGAAATCAGAAACGATAGAAAATGTTTCCTTTTGCTTTAGAATTCATTTGTGAGTTTGAACTTATTTTAAAAAATATATATTACATATTTTTAAGGGAAAAACAAAGTAAAAATTAAAAAAAAAAAAAAAAACTTGGAAATTTTTTTGAAAAAAAATTGACAGACTTTGATAAGAAATGAAAAAAGTATGCATTTCGATTTTTTTTTAGGAAGGGGGAGATAGTTCCGAGAAAACCTAGCAAGAAATAAATTCATGGTATATCTAAAAAAAAAATTTCAATCACTATATTTTTTCACCATCTTTGTACTTAATTTTCATGAACTTTTCTGAGCCCCTCATCCCAAAAAATTCACGAAAAAAATTATTAAAACCATTGATCACGTTTTCTTTTATCGAACTTATCTGATTTTCTACCAGAGATAGCATCTCATGCGTACAGCAAACATGTAATGACTAGGGGGAAAAACCTAGATTATAAGCAGAATTTAAAAAAAAATCTAAAGCATAGGTGCAGAAACGAATAGTAGTTTTGGGGGAATTCGAGCTACATGCGATTTTTAAATTAATTTAAAATCATTTTCACAGTTAGGGCGAAACTTGACAAGGATTTTAAAAATTTCAATTTTTTGAGAAATTCCTCCACGTTTTAAATTAGTTGTTCGCAAAAAATTGTAAATTTGCCATTTTTAAAAATTTTAGAATTTTAAGTGTCATTTTTTAAAAATTGGCCAGTTTTAGAATTTTTCATTTTTTCAGTATTTCAAGCTCTTTTTTTTCTAAAACAATTTTTAAGATTTCTGCTCTCAAATACCAAGAAGAAATTAGCAAATATTCAATCCAAAATTGCAATGTCTACGAAGATAAAAAGATGTCAATTTGGCATGAATTTTTGTTCATTTTTTGTACTTACGTGAAAACAGCGATTCTTTTAAACGTAAGTAATTTTTTCGACTCCTCAAGTTTTTTTCATCTTTTTACTACTTTTCTCCTAAATTCACTACTTTTACACTACTTTCACTACCGATTATTAAATCACTACGTTCAGTACCTTGGTGCCTGTGAGATACCGTGGAGTTTTAAAAAATTATATTTTTTGAACCAACCTAAAAAAAAATCAGTTTGAGAAAACAAAAACCTCAACTTTTTCTTAATTCACACCCCCGTTACTGGTAATTTCATTTATAAAATCGAAAAATCTCAACTTTTGAAGATCTTTGTTAAATTAACATGATATGAAAATTAAAGTTGAAGTTTTCCTCGTTTTTCTGGACATAATACACACTCTGCATTATGAGAAAACAGTCTCAAAAATGAGTCCACAAAAGAAAATCTCTGAAAAAGAAATTAGAAAATTTATTGATTAAGTAAACTTTTCAAAATTTTTTTCACGCAGTCTAAAAATTATTACCTAATATTTATTTTAAAGGAATTTGCATTGAAAAAAAAAAAAGGTTTTAAAATTGCAATATTACATTCGCACAAGCCTAATCTGACTACAAATACACATAATCAAATGAACTTGCTTCTAAAAATTCTCATTCCGCCACCACGTACTCCTCTTGCTAAACTTTCAAAACCCATTATGACGTACTTAATTTACGCCGACGCATTTTCACATTCTTGTTTAGGAAACCTTTCGAAAAACAACATACTCCACCACAGATACTTCCGAATACATCCGCCATATCCCAAACAGACAACTTGATTGATTATCTTTGCTTAATTGAAGAAAAACTACAATGTGTACTTCATAACAACTGAGATCTCGATTTTATTCTCCAAGTCGCCAACTCTGCCACGCCACCAGGTCCACCACTCGTTTAACCCCTGTTTGTGACCTCATATATGATATTTTTTAAATCATCCAACGTACTTGATTTTTCACCAAAACTACGCCTAATGTGAGAAAAATTAACAATCTCGAAACCTATTTAACGAAAAAATTTGCGTTTGCTCCAATAACTAGCGCGACCTCTAACGCTCTTGATAATTATGAAAATGAAATGAACCATCCACAACCGCCGTGATTTATTGCTGCAGAATACAATAATAAGTTTAAAATCTTTTGTCATACGAAAGATAATAGTCTATTTTATTAAACATCGAGCGTGGGTATGTACAACAGTTAGAACATTCATAAGAATTTATACCGCATAACAAATACAGCTCAAATTCTAATTTATAAAATTTTTACTGAGTATACAATATGGTCGTTCTCTTAATGAAAAACCCCTGTTAATGTGTTCGTTTTTAAATGGAATAAGGTAATCTGGTGTTGTTTTTTATTTATCTATTTATTTATTTTTAGCAAAAAAAGCACTGTAGCTCTGAAAAAATCGGCTATAAAACCGCATAGTGCAAATCGAATATGTTTCCAAGCGCATACATTTCATGCGATAAAGGTTGACTAATAAATTTCACGCTACTTTAAACAAACCTGAGCGCAGAAATAAAACCGATGACTATTTGGAGAAGAAATAAAACAACCAAACGTCATTAATAAACGCACCGCGACAAATAAATTAGCCATTTGAAAGATGGAAAAATGAAGCATTTCCAAAGGTACGTACAAAAAGAGCGATACGAAATTCAAAAAGTATGAAGCAGGGTAAGAAATACGTAAGACTCATGAAATAGTTTTACACTTCGAACGACGGCCAAGTGGTTACAACAATGGAGCTTTTGTTTAATCTGGATACAAAAGAGAAAACAATCGAGGCACCGAGCTGCGATTCTCATAAGAGAAAAAACTTGGCAGAATTAATTATTTAACATCTTAATATTAAAAGGGTTCTTTCCTAAAAAACAACCGCAATCATAGACAAGGAATTTCTCCTCGATGTTGCTTCAAAGATTTTTTTTTCACGAAATCGTCGAGTTGACCGGTTTTTTTTCATTTAGACATGTAAGTAAACTTTTAGTCGAAATCATTTTCAGCCGGAAAATGATCCACTCGAAAAAAAAGAACGCCGAGATGAAAATAATTATTGATATTTTGAAACGTTTTTTTTTCTTCTTCTTTGAAACGACAACTGAAGTAGGTACGCGTCAATTAAACATTTATTTACCGAAACTCGCAACTTTTTTCGAATTACCGAACGGCTCAACTTTAAAATATATTCTCAGACCACACATGAATGTATTTAACGAAGCAAACACAAAAATGGAACGTCTTCTCGTGGGGGCCAAATGTTAAACTGAAGCTGTCATAATTGTTATATTTAAATTTTTTTATTATTATTCTGACGACTTTTAACAATTCTCACCTGTTTTCCGAATACGTTTCTTTTTACATGGTAATACTCTTTTAAAACTGCTACATCATCTTTATTCACATTTTTCCATTTATACGTTTTATTTATATTAGACATTTTTTCACCTTCTTTTAAAAACACCTTGTACCTACACAAAAATCACTCGAGTCTCGAGAAACTATCAATGTATACGACGTCTTAATAAATATTTAATTCCGACCATCAACGTTGGATTTTTTTACCAAATTTATTTGCTGAATCATATCGGAATAAATTAATGTTGATTTTTAACCTTCTAAAAAAAATGACAGATTTTCTCAACGAGCTCAGAATCATCCTAGGAAAATTTTAACCGTTTACAGGCTTCGAAAAAATTTCAAATACGCTTGTTCTGAAATCTCAAAACATGCGGAAAAATTAGTAACAGTGATTTTATAATGCGTGCGGATAAATTTGGCATCCATATTAGTATACCTTCGTAAGCCTGCGTATTTCTTTTCTACACATCACTCCCAATTTGCTAGTATGTAGTCGACTACCTAATGAACGAGTTTAATCCGTTGAGAAAAAAAAACTAAAATTATTGAATCGGTTTTATACGAATTCATCCACGGTATGAAAAATATTCTAAAAGGCTGGCGAATGTACGTGTGTGAACGACAGCAGCGCACTCGACTGTCTTACCAATTACAATAATTACAGAAAATGCGATCTTGGAGGTAGACACGAATACCATCGAGGTAAGTCATTAATTAGCAAATTTAAAAGCACACGAACGGTGCAGTATGAATGCAATTGGAAACGGATAGGTATTTCATATTGTGTAGGATTGGCTGAAAGATAAAAGTAGGTTCCTGATCTGTTACATGTATCTGTTAGTGACCACCCTCAGAGTGTCACGGAAACCATATACATTTGCCACGAATCTTTAAACTCGACAGTCTGGTGAAACACGTATCAAGTGAATATTGATATTTTAGTAGGTAATTATATTTTTAAAGAAAGTTTTAGAAGCTTTTTCTCGAGAAAAGTCGATTTTCTAGAAAAAGTCGAAGCGAAAATTTTTTGCTGCGTAAAGAGAACGATCGCAACAGTCAACGACATTGAAATGTACTAACACGTGTGAAAATTCGATACTTGAAAGCATTAAAAGTAAATAAAACTTTCCCCTCTATAAAATCTCACATTATAAAAGCTTAGAAGTGAAAAAAATTCGCAGGTGATTAAAACCCAAATTATGGTTAACGTTTAGCCATGCGACGTCGTATAAGCTCCTAACAATCCGAACGCAGGCGACGTATAACAAGCTGAGAATTATTCGTCTGCTGAACATTTATAACATACGTACAATGCTCATAAACACATTACTAAAATTTTTATCGATTATAACATAAAAAAACTTGCTACCGTCGGTTAGGGAACGAAATTGATTCGATTTTATCGACGATGCGATATTTACTCAAATGTTTTCTAACGATTCAGACAACTTTGCCAAATTCCAACTTCGCACGTTGAAATTATTATTTTACAAGATTCCCAATTTCTTACACTTTTACCCAAAAGTCATTTTATCGAAAAGTTTTTAATAGAAAAAATTCATCTAATCGATATATATTGCGATAACCTTCGCGTGTTTCGCTTTTTTTTTTCTGGTCGACTCTATCATTTGACAGTCGTAAGATTTCAGAACACTAATATTTGTCGTAGAATGGGAAAAGTAAATTAAAATGACATAATTAAATTTGTTTTTTGGAATGTCATTCGATATAAATTGACATTTCTTTCTTTTTTTCTCTCCAAAGGTATAGGGAAATGAAGAATTGCAATTAAGGATGAGAAATTCGTCGTTTGAAAAAGTTACACGGCCAAAAAAATATTTTACAACGCGATTCTTCGTAGATTTTCTATTTTCACAAAAAACTGACTTCTGAAAAGAGAAATGAATTTGATATCTAATTGATGGCACTGGATATGTCTGTTTTGAAAATTTCAATTCAGATTAATTTTTTTCCGACTATACCTAAGGCAAGACGAGAACAAGGTTCCAAGAAACGTTTTCAATGAGATAAAAAATTTACAATCACCGCGAGATTTTTATTCATATTTGATATTTTTTTCAATCGGGTACGTTGACTTATCCATATTGAAACCGTAAACCAAGCACTATCGGTAGCTTTGTACTTAACTAAGCACCATTATACGCGATGACATAGATGCCATTTCATGTTCCTCTATTACGACGGTACAGAAGATCATTAACGAACAATTTAATTTTTAGGCCATTTGAGTCAATCAGAGAAAGCCAGTTGGGCACGATCATCGCTTTACCATCAATCCGAGTTCATTTCAACGATAAAATATACTCAACAATGAGAAATTCATAGATGCTAATCAACGAAATTTACATTAAATTACGTTGATATAACATAAGTGAATTTTTTATAAATATTTCGTTCACTGTTGTCTCGTTTGATTTGGCATCCGAACTAAATTCGACTGGAAAAAAATCACGTGAAATCCACGTAGGAATGAAGAGGAAAAAAAACGAAACACTGAAAGAAAACTAGAGATCGAGTATTATCATTTTATATCAAAGCACGTAGGTGTTACAAGTACTCACGCTGTCTTACTCGTACGAGAAAAAATTTTCAAATTATTGGATTTGTGCCATTTAAATAAATGGAATTCCATATTTATTACCAATGATACGTTGAAATATCGAAAAATAAAACGATTATAACTCGCACACGTTATTTTCTTTTACTATACAAACGTAAGTAAGTATTAGTATATAGAAATGGAGCAAAGATGCGGCTTGATGAAATATTTATTCCGAATCACGATTTTCGAGTCTCGTCTCCTTTATTTTTTTCTCCTTTTTTGTTGCAATTAGCATAATAATCGCGAACCAGTGAAGACGGTGGTATTGAACGTAAAAAATATAGTTTTCTTTTTCGCTATTAACGTTTTGTAGATAATCACGATCAAATGCAAACATAGGTAAGTAGGCACTGCAAGCGGTAGTATGTTACAAAATCCGCATTTTCTATGCCGTCCAATCGTTCTTTTTTCACACAAATATCACTTTATTTGCGACTTCGTCTCTTATTCTGCCGAGAAAAAATAAAATATATTGCGAAATTCATTTCGAAAGAAAACAACTTAAAAAGGGAACGGATTATTATCGTGAAATATGGCTGTTTCGTTCAAAAGAAATGTTTTGCCGTAAAAGTGATCCTAGAATTTATCTCATTTAATGTTACGCACGTAAACACTAATCAATCGAAAACGTAAACCGACGTGTGGGTACACCACTGAATTTAGATTTTAGCTTACGTAGTTACGCAGGTACTACACAGGTAGGTCTAAGCTCAATCAAAACAAATTGTAACAGGTGTTACGTACAATACAACTAACGGCAGAGATTTAATGTGTAAGAAAAAGTTAGGGACTCATTGTCAAAAGAGAAGTATTAGCTTTGGAAATTTTTTTCAAAAGAAAATTCGACCAAAAATTAGCACAAATTTACATATTCACCTTCACCGAAATTTTCAATAGTGTTTAGGATGTTAAGCGNGCAACACCATATGCGAGATTTGAAAAATGACTTCAAAAAGTTGCAATATTACATTGAAACAGCAGAATGTACCGCATGAATCATTAATTTCATGTTAACCATTCGTCAAAGCAACATTACAACAATCTTCAAAAGTGCTTAGAACTAATAAAAGAAATGTTAGAACAGTAAAAAAAACCTAAACGCTACCTTGAAGAGGGCATACCTCTCGGCGAACTTTGATTAATGATCGTCTTTAAAATATGAAAATTCAAGTGGTTGACAATTTCATCAATTACAACGTTTGGTACAAAATACCTCATTATTTTTTAATAAAACCTTATAAAGTAAACCAATGAAAAAATTGGTTCGAAAACCTTCGCTCAGAAGGCGGCCATTTAGTCAAGATGCTAAATCGTTCAGATGTCTATTTAAAGGATAACTCGACCGTGAAAGATTCTTTTTTAGAATGAAAATCACTTCTCTTAACGAAAAGGTATTCCGAGAAATGGTGAAAAAAAAACACACGAATAATGAAGATGAACGTAATAAGCGAGTTTGGCGTCTGCGGCAATAGACTCGTTCGAGTCAATTAAATGATAATTTGAATTCCAGTAAACATACTGTAAAGTTGTAGCGTTATTAGTGACGTATTAGAATAAGCTGGACTAGGCCGATATAGTGCAAGGGGAACTTCTTTGGTGTTGCTGTTCGTTTAAAACGAAGCGCTGTCATTTTATTAACGTGTGATTATAATGAAAACACTGTTATACCATGTTTAAAAGTCTTGTTAACAAATTTATCTCTAAACGCGGGACTTCTGTTTAACGTGTAATCTTGTAGAAAAAGTTAAGTAGTTTAACGACATTTTTTTTTCAGGAATAAAATATAACAAATTAATTCAACACAGAAGTCTCATATGGTGTGATACACATTGAAAACACATACTTACTTAAAATACGTTTACGTTGTAGGTAACTTCTAAGAAGCAAGATTGGCAATATTTTACCGGAGAAAAGGCTTTTAAAAAAGACGATTTTATGAAGAGAAATCGTCCACAGGTTGTACGTATGGATTCCTTTCAAATAATCCACACTAATTGAGTAAGTTGAAAAAATACTTCAAAACTATGCGCATACTTGCGTTCGGAGGATAGATTTTAGTAAATTAATTACGTACATGAATACCAAACCTTCAACGGCTTCAACGAAGTACCTACACAGCGACCATTGACCTAATAAACAACTATCAGACAAAAGATACAACACGCTGAGACGAAATCGTTGATGGCACATTCTTTCAAAATATAATATCTGCTATTCAATCACAACTCCTCTCTTCAAATTTAAGTAAAATTTTTGGTACTCAACATACGACACTACGATAAAAATACGTGTATAAATACGGCATACAATGAAGAAAAATGAAAAAAAAAACGCCGTAAATAACGGAAATACCAATGAGTACATTATTGAATTGACGATATATTCGTTGTAAAAATAGATACATTTGCTATATACTATGTGGATGTACGTACCTTACCTACATACATAGCTACCTGGCTATACATAAACTCGGAAAATGAGATTATTTGATCAGCTGTGTACATGAAATCGAAAATAGTTTCGGTAAAACTCGTTGTCATTTACGCACGACTTTGGTTTGGAAATTCTCCTACAACATGAAAATTTGTGTATACGGTAGCGAGCGAAAATTGAACCAGAAAAATTATTGGTATTGTATATAAAAAAGGCGGCATTTCTATAGGTAGCTGTAAACTCATCTATTTTGCACGACAGGATGTAACTTTATTACCTCATATAAAGAAAAGCCTTACTTTTTTTTCTAATATAATATTGTTGAAAACGAATTCTCAAACGCAAGCTAAAAATGAATAAATCTTTCTTAATACTTATTAAAAATGGACAGATGTTGAAGATTTCCTTTCTATAAAGCTTCTTCACCACCAAACGCCATAAAAATTGTGAAAGAAGCGGTTTTTATTGTACGTTTATTAAAAGTAGCACTTATAGTCTTCATGACCATTTTGTGGAATTTAATGTTGAAGTAATAAAATGGAAACCTCGTTGGGTAATTTTTTTTTTCTAATACTGAAAATTCAATTCAGTGAAATACGGTAAATTGTTCCTAATACCACAGAAAGAATGAAAGAAAAGAACTCAAAACATGGAACAATGTTAACAATACTGGAAAAAATTTACAACTCACCTGAGAACTTCGCTCACAATCCATATTATAGAAGTAGCAAATTAACTCAGATAATTTAATCAAGCTTCCCTACAATATACTAAACTAAACGTAGATGATTTCAGCTTCCATGCACGGGATGAACTGATGTCCGATGATACAATATTTACTCACTGATTCAGTATATTGTAAATAGAAAAGCTCAGTACTCACTTCCGAAATTCTGCACTCCAACTGTCTCTGTCCAGAATTTTTCAATCACAGAAGATACAACATGGAATTATGTATGAATAGCACTTCAACACATTCTGAACACTATTTTTATAATTATTTCTAGCTCACTAGTTTCAATAACATAAAATTCGATTTTTTTTTTTCAATTTTAAAATTTTTAAAATTATTTACTGTTTTATCAGTTCTTATCAGCTGCGAACCATGCGAACTCTAGGTGAAGTGTAACTTTTTACCCTACGCAAATTTCTTTGAAATTTATTTGAATTGAAAATTGAAATAAATTTAAATAATTTATTACTTATTTTAAATGAAAACTAAACACTAATGAAAAAGAATAATCATACAATAAATTAATAGAAGGAACGAGTATAGTCACGTTGATTTAGTAGAAACATTTTAGTTTATTAATCGAAAGAGAATTTATTTGGTAGTCGTAGTCTTAAGCATAACTGTGAGTGTCATGACTCTAACCCTGACCGTATCTTTGTCTTTATAGTATAATTCTTATTAATTTTTTTAGGAAAGAGTATTACTTCCAGAGTTTCTTAATTTTCTTTTTTGCAAAATTATAATTGTAAATCATCATGTTGAGGTTTACTAGTAAGTTTTATTACCACTGGATTCAGTTTACGAAATCATTTTTGTATCACTCAGCGAGGTTCTCTTTGATGATGATGGGTTCAACTCACAACCAATACCAGATAATCACCTTCGGCCCAATTCAGTCTTCACGTTGTCTGGTTTATGGAAAATTTGATAAAATTGTATGACAGCTATAATACAAGCTCAACAGTTTAGTCGTCAGGTAAAACTCTTTAATACTTTTAATACCATAAACAGATATACGTTAATGGTAAGCACCTTCAGAACATTCTTTCCACGTAAAAAGTAACGAATCATCGAAATTAATAGAAAAATGCCCGCGGCGTTCAATATGATCTAAATACGTAAACCTTGTTCATTTTGTAAGATGCGGTGTGTAGTACCGCGCTATGCTTTCTTGAGCAATGGCGCACCACTATACTCAGGTGATCAGTCTTCATAATGTATTGTAAATTAAATGAAATTAAAAACTTTTCACATTCGTGTTGATATTGCAACAGCAATTCATCGGCCACTTTTTATCCAGCATGCACATAGGTGTGATTTATGGTCAATGCACTGTTTAATTCATTACCTACGTATACTTATGGTATAGGAAAAAGCTACTTGAATTTAATAGTAACGAATTTCACTGAATTAAATTCCAAGTTAATTACTTTATGGCAGTTAAGGTTCGTGTATACTTCGGTAATGACGCTTAGCTGCAATAATTCAATTCTTTAGAGTATAGATTAATTGAAAAGAAATAGTACGCGTACTTATAAAACATGTTATTCCTATTAGGATATTTATTTTTATTAAAATTCGGCGTGTTTGTCGTGTTGGTTTGTCGCAGTCGCAAGTATAATACCACATTGTTAGTATTCACTATACCAGACAAGACAGAGAGGTTGGACAGAGAAAAGCGTGCCAGTTTTATAATGACGTCACCGAGCACGGTACTTAATACAGAAAGACTTGTGTGGTAGCTGCGTAGCAACAGGTGATACACATTACACAATAACTCTCCCTTGTACGTATGTACTTCAGAACTGGACTTATGTACCTACCTTCCGTTTTGAATCGCGATACCTGCGAAAAGGAAAAGAAAGGACAAATTGAGTTTGCTTTTAACGTGGTTTTGATTCCATCTTATTTTAAATCGAATCTTTTTCAAATGTCGTAAGCATATTCCAGAACTGATTCTGATGACTGCATTTTAAATAAATTAAAGCTCGTGGTAATTCGTGTTCAATTTTTTCACGCATAGAAATGCATAAACCGACGAATGATTTTCAATTTTCCTATGGGAATAGTCGTGCAGGAAATGTTGACTGTTGTAATAGTCACAGTGAGATGGATGCTGAAAGAATAATTTCAAATGTGATTTATGCAATTTGTTGAAATGAAATTGGCATACTTACGCCGGATTTAAAATTAGCGTATGAATTGACGTGTCTACAATTCCCCTTATTCTGTTTTTTTTTTCTCTCAAAGTTGAAGTCAAATTGAGACATTATCGACAAAGTGTAATTCAATTCTTACGGGGTAGTAGGTACCGTATGTCAATTTAGATGTACGATTGCCAAAACTCGTGACAATTTCTCGCGAATTCGATTCCTTACGTTGCGGATTGCGATAATCATGTAATTATAGCTAATTAATATGTTTCTATATTTATTAATATTTTTCCTTACATGTGTTCGTCTGAAATTTTGTACCATTAAAATAATGCTTCATCATGCAATTAATAGTAATCACGAATTTGGTTTTATGAGTACTTGTCACGAAATATGAAGAGGTATTTTGTGGAAACCATTAGTTCGACATTGCCGGAGTAAAGTTTCAAGGAGGTATCATTATTAAATTAAAACTACAACTGATGAAACGTTTTATGTTTGCCAGTATTTTTTGGTGAATTTTTCAGCTTGCTCACGACTGAAACGAAATTCGAACCATCTAAAAATGAATTTTTTGTCATTGTCGTCGCACAGAAAATGCGTAATACCTACATAAAAAAATAAACCATTTCCATAGTTTTGCTCTACCATCTATACGTAATCTAATAACATCGTTAAAATTGGGTAATAGATTTAAATATAGAATGGTAAGTAGATAGGCAATCATTTTCAACCTGTCAAGATATTTTGTTTACTAGCACATGCGTTAGCTTTAGTTTTAGATTCTGGAACTTGGTGCATTCTCGGGTAAAAATGTCATTATTCGATATCGTACGTTTATCTTTGTACCAAAAATCACATTGTTAACGATTAAGTAGTATCGCTATTTTTCATAAATTTGGGAAAAAGAGAATTCTTTTCTGATGAGCATATTTCTTTATTGCGATTCCTAATTCACATCCAGTAAACAACGTATTAAAATGAACCATTTCGAACAATGCAGGAAATTATAATGTACAAGATACAAACATGAACATTATAAATTCCGATGAATTAAAATAGGGAGAAGGAATTAAAACATGTGGACCGAGCATCATATGGTAATAACTCATATCCACTAAAAAAAAAATGCACCAAAAAACACAAAGGAACTTCTCGGTGCAACAATATCTGTCATTAATTTTCTTTTTCATAAAAAGTGAAAACATTTAAGTATTACATACATACCTATTATAGGTTTCAATTTTGATCACATTCTTTGTGCTTTTTAGGAGACAAGAAGCATCGGTTGATGGATAGACTTCGGTCATTAAGTGTTGAAATTGTATACGTATGTGGGTCGACGATACTGAAAACTGAGACGACTGCTTTTATTGTTGATGCAGCTAAAGTATTTATACTTGCTTAGACTTTCTGGTCTTAAATTTTCAAGTTAATGTATTAAGATATTTGAATTTTCGTTCTAGTATTTCGTGACATTGCATCGATACATTTTCTAAAAGAAGAAAAAAATGGTGTTGAGCTGTTGATACATGAAAATTTCATTTCAGTTGTTAGTCGTCTTAATTACCAGATGGTTGCCATGATCGTTGATCTTGTAGTTGAAACAATGAAATGTGTAAGACATTTAATTATCTTTAATCAACAACGAGGTGTTTATATAATTAATTTTTCTTTTCAGTTTTCATGATACTTGTTAATAATGAAACGTGTAGTTTACTCTTTCTTCTCGTTTTGAAGTAGTGGAATAATTATGTGTCCTAGTGTGTGTGTAAAATTGCATAATTATTTTGCCGTAAATATGAACAAAGGCAAATAATTTTAAATTAATCGAAGTTAAAACCTAAATTGTTGTGGAGTTTCAAGATAGATTTTGGATTTCTGATAATCTTGATAGTTCATTTGTGGGTACGAATTCTGTGGTACGCTTTAGTACGCATGTGATTACATCAGTGATGATCTTTCACTGAATTTTCTTTCAGTGTCTGTTCGTTTGAATAGAAAACGCCTTTCGAAACGATTGGAGTCCGAAACAAAAATTGTCCACCACTGACTGATTTTCCTGTTTTGAACAAGTAACAACAGCGCACGGTTTGCATTAACTATTTTCATTTTTTCCCCTTATCAACTGTGTCGTTCAAACCTTCTGATAAATTTCGTTCATATTTGGGTTCAAGTGAATCTACAAGATCTTGAATTTCTGATTAATGAATAGTACAACTTTTAAAGTATTGAAAAGAATTTTTGCGGAACAAAGAACGAACTAGAAAATCAGCTAGAATAATGTCAAACGGTAGAAATTACGATTACGGGATACGCTATTTCGTCTGACTTTTCCTTTATAATGTGTTCGAGATGCGACAAATACTGCTTATCGTATCTTGATATTGGATTAACGGAAGTTCATCCAACCGCGAGCGAAATAATAAAGAAAGTTTGAAAACATTAGCGCAAAATTTCGCGTTTCTGCCGCCAAAATACGTCCGCCAGTAAGTACATCGGTATACCTGCGAGGAGTGGAGGAATAAAAAGCACATGAATCAGTATTTGGTAGGAGAAGGTGCGCGAAGAGATTGCGCAACGGGCCGAACCGCGCTTGTAGTATTATGCGATATTTTGGTTCTGATCAGTCAGTACCCATTTCAAATGGGTTAACGAGTTTATGCGTTTATACGTATTCCGGTAATGTTTCCTGTATTATTATTTTATTCGTCACGAGGTTTATTGTAACGCGGATTTCATCATGGAGGGGGGCAAAAAATTAAGAGGGGTAATCCCCCGTATTTGCGTTAACAAACGGAAATTAAAGTAGGGGAAGATCATTTTTTTCGGTTTTTGAAATTGTTAATTTTAACGTACGAAAATATTCCGAAAATAGGAGGTATCCTATGTTGTTTAGTTTTTCGGTAATTTCGGTTCTTTTACACATTCGTAACCAATTCTATTCTTATTCGAGCCGCGAATTTAATTGTTCGAATTGTTTGATTTTTTTTACAAAAAAAGAACAAACTTTTTTCAACTTTTATACAATTTTCAATTTTTATTTATCGAATACTCGATTTTTGTTTGATTTTTGTTTTGTTTTTTTAAAACTGACATGTGCTTATGAATTGTGTTTTGTGGTGAGCATCCTTATCACTAATTGGATTTTTTCACATTTTCTACGGATTCAGGTAAATTTTCAACGCATTTTAATGTCATTCGTACGTTATTTTGTTCGATTTTTATTTCTTATTCCACGTGTGAGCAGACCTGTACGAGTTGTGACTTGTTTGATAAATTCGTATCGTAATTTGGCTCGGAACTAAATTCATATAATTTCGCTAAAATTATCTGCAAATGTAGATAAAAGTCCTCGTCGACAGTAATAATACAATATGATCAAAAATTATCATTTGCTACATTCTGGAAAGTTTATTGGGCTCGAATGCTTTTGTTTCTTCGCAGGTAGTCGTGTTTTCTTATTACGTTTAAGTCACTAATGTTGATATTTTTGCACGTGGTTTGCGTGATACGGTGATATGATGGAATATTAATTTTCTGAATTACCTTGTAATTAAGGAACTTCGAATCAACCCATTGCTATAAAGTTGTAATATGTCTAAAACTCGGCTCAACGTTTCCGTTTCGTTTTCAACTTTTCATATAAAATTTATCGTTGACCGGTAATTAAAATTTTATTTGATCAAATGTTTGTATTGATACCTACGTATCAACATTCGACTTTCGAAAAAGAAAGAGGTATCGTGAAAAAGTTTATTTCGTCAATTTCCAGCCCCTCAAAACGTGAATATTTGCCAATCTAACCCCTTTTCTAACTTATAATTAATTAGTTCATGTATCGGGGCATTTTTTTTTTACAATCTTTAAGCAAAAGTTTTTCTCTATTTAAAATATCGTAGTCAAGTTTTAAAAACAGATTCATTCAATTTCAGAAATATTTTCAATTAAATGTTGATTATCAATTTGAGATAAATGATGGAAAAATTTTCAATAATTTTTTCTCTCATACCGAGTTCGAAATTCAATTCGAATGAAAAAAGTAATTTCGTAATAGTCGAGCCATCATCGAACGTGTTTTTTAAGCGTTGTAATTTTATTTAACAAATTCATTTTTCATTTTGTCATCGTTTTTCAATTGCTGAAATAAATATTTGAAACTGATAAAGTAAATGAAAAAAAAAATTACAAAAGTATGTCATTTAAGATAACAAATTAATGTTAACCTTAGAGTAGAATATTTATCAAGATAGCAGCAAAAGTGTTAATTGAGATACGTTAACATTCATTTAAAAGAAGAAAAAACCATCAATTGATTTCTACCTACGTTTAATTTAACGTTTATCATTCCAATCAGGTCGTATTGTGTTTTGGATTTCAATTTTCTCATTTTATGACGAGAAAGTTTTCGAAATTCGGTGTATCGTCGTTTTCAGTATTGTACGATACGATCTTTTCAAATCCACTGCACAAACCACGAACCTGTTGCTGAGGAAGGTTTTTCCGCGAAGGTGTTCTTATACGATGAATATAGCATTGAAGAAGTTGGGCAGGATATTTTAAAAACAATTTTGAGCTTATTTGGTAGCTTTAATTTTTGAAAAATATTTTGAATAAGTTTTTCAAGTAAAAAATTGAATAGCCTAATAACTGTTTGATTTGACAAAAAATTATGAATCTATCTTTTTTGAAATATTAAAAAAAATGAACTGATCGTTTTCGAAGTTTTTTAAAATTGTAGAATTGAATATCACAAAAGTTTTCTATGCGCTTGAAATTTCCTTCCAAATATCAAGCACTGAATTCGGGATATAATTTTACAAGCTCATATGTATGGATATTCGATCCACAAAATTTGTTTTGCGCACCATCGAAAGACCATCGACACGTGTAAATTTTCGGACAATTCTCGCCTTCCTCCTAATCCGTACTACCGGTTGTTAGAAAAATGTAACGAATCGAAGGTCGTAACGATATCGTCTTTTTATATTTATTGTCAATATGCAAAAAAAAAAAGGTGGAAAATAATACCTATATTTCCATTAAGCATGAAAAGCTAAATCATTATAATTGTTTGCGAGTGATTTTAGCATACAAACGATGTAATCTTCCTCACGTACCTTGCGCGCCTTTTTATGACCTGCGTCCGGATTCAGTCAAACAAATTCACGTTAAAGCTCGAAAAATTTTTCAACTTTCGTGAATGAAATTGTCAAAACGAGAGGAGAGTTTAGTGAAAAAAAAGGCCAAAATGTTATCAATCCTGTGTATAATCGCGAACACCGAAATTTACAACCAACGTAAAAATAAAAAGATCGTAAAAAATGGGACAAATATTTGAAAACTGCGTTGAATTTTTTCTCCTTTTTTTCCCTAACCAAGGTAATTTTTGCTAAAACAAGTAAATCAAACTTTATTTTATTTCGTCGCTGGGCGAAGGGGTTGAAAAGAAAAGTTCAGGTAGGGTTTGAAACTGGAAGTTAGGAGCTAGATGATTATAAATTAACGTTAATTAAAAAACTATTTAAAATGTACTAATTGTGTGTAAATTAAGCGAATTAAAAGTAACGCCTAGAAAACATTTTTGGCAGACTTTAATAACAGCGTTTTCTCTCGGCGCAATTTTTCATTAAAATTTCAACTGTCAACTCCGCTGGCGGATGTTTTTACCTTTTGCTTTTTTCCAACGAAGAAAATTTTCTTAGATGCATAAAGCCAAGCTGGATGTGTTGGTTCGTTATCAGTTTATGTCGTGATAAGATTACGATTCCATTTGATCGCCGCATTCAACAAAAGATTGAAATTGTTTTGAGTTTGGAAAAAACAGTTTATTCAAAATTCAACGATTGGTCAGTTTTAATACTTTGTTGCTTTGTAGCGTATTTTAAACACCGATCAGATTTTGTATATTTTGTTGAGAATAGCGAGATAACGATAACGTTTTGATAACGATTATTGGAATCTTAGGGAAAAGAATTGTCTCTTTTTTTAATAGCTTAGCTGTTCACCTCGTTTTCTTTTTCGAAGTAGAGGTATTCATCGTTATTTTTGACTACTTTGTAGAGATATTTTTCATTTTGCCATGGTTCGATTTTATTTTTAAAATTTTCCGCGATTATGCATCTTTTGATATAAAACCATTCCAGACTGGTATTAAGCGAATTCAAGGAGCACTGTGCTCGAGAACAAATAATTTTACGTGATGTTTAAAATATTTTGTTCGTCTTTAATAAATTTTATCTATACTACAGTCTTAAAAAGAAATGAAATTTTTAGCGAGTTAAATTTAACCCATGATTGAACATGTACTTCCATTTTATGAGAATATGATATACACGAGACAAAAAAAAGTAAGATAATCTAGATAAGGAAAAGAGTGATTTCATATAAAAAATTAACGCTCTCATAGTAGTTAATTATACGAAAGATATTCTTTCCCGGATTGATAAGGTGAGGCAGCATTAATTCCGCATTAAATTTTGCATATGACACGAAATCTTTGAATAAAATAATACCACTTACTACGTACGTACCTAAAGAAAGAGAGGAGACAAGGCGGGAAATGATAAGAAGGAAGTGAGTAGTTGAATGAGGACTTGATACGCGAACAACTAAGATGTAGAATAAGTCGCAAAATCTTGGCAAAAATTTTCCTCGTACGTGTGAGTTAACGAGAACGAGCCGAGGGCGACTCGTCGCGTCATCGTATTAATTGTCAAAATAACTGAGTATATTTTTTAGTTGTAAATAACCCGAATAAAGCAACACTTTTTATCCGCGTTTGAAACATCATTACCTTATAAACTAGCTTTTGATTAGTGACCTATTTCAAAGTACCATGTTATCGGTCACCGCACCATCTTAGGTTCCAGCGAAAAAGTGCACCTAAGCCGCGGGCTTAATTTGCTATACATACCGATAGGTGTCCAAAATATCGATACACGCGATCATTTCAGATTTTTTCGTTATAGTTTCACTTTACACCNTTTTTTTTTTTTATTTCGATCTCGTATCAAATAAAATACGTGAAAAGCTTCGATGATTTGTGTGATAGTGTTTTTTTTTTGTTTCGTTATGTGTATAAAAGTCGATTTATGAATTTGAAACGCGTTCGACTGGAACCAATCGTTACGGCAATATTTTGGCCGCTGTAATTTGTAATTTTAAATTATTAAGCAGTGATAATAGCATAATTTTTCGAATTACATACGTCATTGATGCCTTTGGGCATAATTTTCAATTTACGAAGAGGTTTTGTTAACCGAATTCGAATGAATTTTTTTTAATGAAAATTTTTCATCTCCGGTTTAATTTTTCCTTTGGATGAAAATGTAGATATGACTGATGGCTCGAGTACAAATAATTAATTTCCTCCGCTGAAGTAAGTTGAAGAAAGCGGGGGTTGGTCCTCGTTTTGTAAAACGCTAAGCTATTTTTTTTTACTGAAAAGAAATAGGCTATGCTCTTTCGATGGATAATTAGATTTTATTTGTGGTCCTGAGCTTGAGCTATTCGATTCTTTTTCAAGTTGATTGGAAACTCAGTTCAGCTTCTCTGAATTTCGATTGCAAACAAATTTTAATATTTTTTTCAATGTTAATCATACGACTTGATTTCTGATCTTGCTGCGGATTGTTGTACGGTTGCAGGTCATTGACCTCTGCGTGCTTTAAAAATTTTTTCAGCTAAAAAAGTAATTTTTCGTTGAAACTTTTTAGTCAACTCACTCGAATATGTTTTTTAAAAAAATATGTATTATTTAATTACTAAAAATGTGAATAATAAAACATGAAAAATTTCCAACTTGAAAACTTGAAAAATATTTTGCGTTTTTAAAGCCTTTCTCTAAAAAAAAAGTTGCTCGATGTTTTTTTCCAACTTTAAATTATTCGTTCGGTAAAAAAACGACGTTTATTATTTTGTAATTCATCGTTGACACCCATTACTGTACTGCATATTCGCGAAACTCGTTATTTTCCAAATAATTGATTTGTATATAGGGGAATCGAGCGTTTGTGAAATACCTAAATTTGACATGCTGGCAGTTTTTCAAACTTTACTCATTGGTCATTAAAGATATATATCTCTATATTTCATTATTAATTTAGAAACGAGTCGTTTACTATTAATCAGTCTCGAAACACCATAAGCTTAACCACGATGCAAGGCAAATAAAGGAAAAATGAATTTATTTAGGAAATGCTTTTCGAATTGAATTTTGATTTATTAATGTATGCATTCTCGGAATCAAGCTTCGCTGATTTACATTAAATCGATGAAAAGTCAGCTCACTAAGCACTCAATTATTAACAAAAAGAAAATTCCCAATCGAACGTAAAACGTGAAAAAATCGACTCGTTCGTTGGAAAAATTTCTGACGGATTTAGTCAATAATTCGAGTTTTTTTTTTTTTCTATTCACAACGACTTAGGTACCTACCTATTCGTATGTTTTTCTTCTCCCCCTTCCCCTATAAAGAAGCAATGAACGTGCTGTCGCGTATTCAAACACGTGTTTTTAATGTTTACTCTATTTTGCCGATATTCTTTCCATTTCCGCGATTTAATTTCGATTGGGACTACGCGAACGATAATACGCAGTATGTTGGTTAAATTTAAACATTTTAAGAAAATTAAAAAATGAAAAAGATACGACTCGTTAAGCGTGCTTTTTCGCTCAATACTCGATAAACGTGTGAAATTATTCATACTTTGAGGCTAGTTCTTTTCCACTCTCGTATTATTTGGAAATGAGTAAGAAAAAAATTAAGAAAAACGCGTTCGAAAATTTTTACCAACTAGTGCCGGGCGTGGAAGAGGAAAAAGTAAATCGTTACGGTTTTTTAAGGTGTGTCTACGCCTTTAGCGAAAATCTACCACATTTGGGTATAAATTTCACGTTTTAACGGTAAGAAATGTAATCTCGTTTCTGTAGATCCGTGTTCTAATTTAGTTATCTCTATACCATTAATTTAAAACTTCTAGTTTTCAACTCGGTCCACCTGTATTTAATCCAGTTTACACTATTTTGTCGAAAAAAAAAGATAAAAAAATGTTTCGGCGAGTTTTGTTGTTGTATGATGCGAGGTACATGTTGACGATATCATTACAAGTGAAGAAAAGAAAACAGTCGTGGTGGGTATCGCAGGGGATGTGTAAGGTTGTATGCCCTACAGCCCATGACTGAATTGAAGTGGCTGATTGTGTAGGATGAACGTACAGAAAACTGGATTAGAGGTACATATTCCAGAATAGTGGAGAACCAGTCTGCAATATTGGTTTGATTCGTAACATACGTACATTATTTGCTGGATTAAGGTTCGGTAGCGTATATGCGTACACTCGGGCAAAATCCAATTTAGTTGAAGGATCCTTAACAGTTGAATGTTTCGAATTTCATGTATCGATAAAGCAGAGAACATATCATGTATAAAAATTTTCAAAATGAGTAACTTGTGACCTTGTAGGGTCAACGAGGGTGCCTCATGCACATTATGAAGTAGATTTGAAATTTGTACGAGTGTGCACCATTTACCGACTCCTTTTATTCTCCGTTTTCAACCTATGTAAGCGTTTTGAAATTAAATTTTTTTTTTTTTTTGCAGGAACTCAAAAAAAAATGNATCATATATGGGAAATTTTTCACAAGAGGTGAGTAAACTTATTGAATTATGATTCGAGTCAGTTCACAAAGGACAAAAAATTGAAAGTGAGTTTCTGGTAAATTTCAAACAACTTGACGAGTAATTATTTTGATTGTACGATGGATAAAACATCTCATTTTCTATAATGGATTAAAATTCCACTGCTTACTTCATTCGGATTCCTTTTTATATTTTCCCGCCATTTTTTACGCTCACTCTGGATTATTATTGCGCAAAATGCGTAAATTATTGAAATTCGATAGCGAAGAAATAATCGCGTGTAATATATTTTTAAAATTAATTTTCCTCTATTTTTTTTTCAATCTTTATAATCGGCATTTCGAAAATTCTTTCTCGAAACTAGTTTTTTAAATTCTAAAACACGTAGTATGCTGTATCAAAAGAGACCATTTAAGATAAAAAGGATAAATTATTGGGAACGATTATGCCACATGATAGAATGTTCTTTATCTTACGGTTAATAGTTCTAAAAGTATTCATTAGAAGAAAATATGGTAAAAATAATTAATTTTTGTACATAAATTGAAATTTCGATTAAAGTTGATGGCTGAGGCAGATACTGGATTGGAAAATTTTTTACGCAATTGTTAAAACTTCAAGGAAATTTTGTATTGAAAATGAAACCAATAAAATTGATATCGTCTGGTTAAATCCTGGTTATTTTTAAAATGAACCCGATATTGAATCTAGATTTTTTTTTATTATTATCGTTATTTATTGTGAAAAAGAACTTGTAAAAGGTATGTATAGTCCTCCTGCCCCTAATTGTATAGTTTTCAAATGAACACATTTGGCAAAGTGGTTTTGGTTATCTTCAAAACAGTCCGACGTAATTACGCGACCGAACTTCGGTAAATCACATTTTAAAGTTGTAACGTATAGGTACGTACTTATACTCTTTATCGTAATACGAATGCAGATATTTTGCCTGGGGAGACCTGCGGTATGGGTACGTTTTACCTTGTATATCGGCACCCATACCAGTAAGTCAACAAATTACAAAAAAAATTTCCAACTTTGAATCATGACTAGTATTGGTTCATTTCCGTATTCTAGTTCATCTTGTATGTAATGCATGTAAATGGTAAAGTGACCCCTCTCGTAGTGGTACGGTGATATGAATGCTATTTAGTGTAAATAGAGTAAAATATTGTAAATATTCATCCAGCACCGTCTCGGTAATTGGGCCATGACTTTCTCAAGTTGTCGAAGTCTAAATTAATCTTTAGTGCGTTTTTTTTCTACATCTACATGTGAGACGCGACGACTGGTGCTATCGGCGATATTATAATACGTTTTTACGAAAACTTGCTCTAAATTGCAATCGCCGAAAAAATTCGCCAAAATTATACAGGGTGTTTTCATAAAAGGAACGGCCCGATCGAAACGGAGACGAATGTGTTTGCGAAATCCTTTAATTACTTATGCATGACGCCTATTAATAAAAGTTGACAAGGTAACAAAATATTTCATTCTTGTTTATTTAATATCGCTGAGAATTGTGTGCTTCATGTCTCGGCGTCTTAAAGTAGGTTATGTTATTGTTTGCGATTGCATGACGAGTTTTTATGCAGAGAATTAAAGGTGTTTTTGAATGTATAAAATTATTAATGCCATTCACAGTGAGAGAGGTATTTGTTTGAACTTGATATAGAGGATGTTATTTTCAATCTAACGTAAGATATTTAAAAAATATTTATATAGAAATCTTGAAATCACAAAAATTATTAAATTATAAAAAAACATTGGAGGAGGAAGTTATTCATTATTAACAAAAAAATTGTTCGAAAAATCATTAAAGACCATTTTCCCCTATTTTCACTGAAAATCGATTTTTCAAGTTTAGTTCAACAGCAAAGCTCTTTCACGTTCACTGAACCATTTTTTTTCAGTTTCTGTTGAAGAACTATTTTTCCAGAAATGTTCAATAAAACATTTTTCTCCTAGTTTTGTTGGCCAACATTTTTTTCAAATTATATAGAAGAAGAATTTTTAAAGTTTTTATGAAAAATATTTTTTGTTGTTATTGAAAGCACTTTTTAAACTTTTTTTCTGTTTTTTCGTTTTTGATTTTTTGTATATAAAAAAAAAAATAAATAAAAAAAATAAAAGAGAGAACAACTTTAATTACACGTTTGAGCTCCAAATTAAATATTATTAGTCATTATTTGTCACCCGATTTTTATGTTATACGATATTTTTTAGAAGTTTGCAAAACAGAGAGAAAATTTAAAAGCAGATATTGTAAAAAAAAAAAATCATTTTTAGCGGAATAATAATAATGTAAAACCTACTTTTTGAATGAAAATATTAACATTTTTGAACTATAGACTTTTCAAAAGACAAAAATTTCAAGAGGAAAAAATCATTGAAATTCTTCTTCAGTGACGACCGACGTCAAGTACATACATGCGAAATCCTTATACCTGTACCAAAAAATAAATCTTGGACATGTATTGGAGAATTGATCAGTTTGAGAAATAAAAAATGAAAATAGAACGTACCTACCCATCACTTATTAAAAAATAATATAGATTTTGAATCTCTCTAACATATTCGTATTCTTTATTTTTAGTTTTTTAGTTTTATTTTTAAAAAAAGAAAGACATACTCGTAATACAAACGAATACGCATTTACCACAGCATAAGTATTCGTTCGATGGTTTCAGTCGCACTTGTGCAAATATGGTGTTAACTGAGTATCTATCATAAAATTACAGATATTATTATTCGAATAACGATTAACCCGCGCGTTTAATACGAATTAATATTATTCCTTTTGTATGTCTGGTGACACGTTTCACGGAATAAAACAGTTGTCTACGTTCGTTATCGAAATTTATACAAGCGGTATTTAACAATAATGGAAATAATTAAAGAATTGCTGTAACGATATCATTTTAACGACCTGTTTATTTAGGTTTATCGTTTTATATGTTTTATTTGTAGTCGTTTAAAATGCCAGATTAATTTTTTCATATCAAAGGGGAGTGAGAAAATTTAAGAAATTACTAGCCCTACTGTGTACAATACATTATTTGAACGAGCCCTCAAGAATCGACGAAAATAAAATGGCATTACGATGATATGCGTATTCGCGTGTGTGCTTGTGTATCTATCTGTACAGGTGAACGCATTCGTCAGTAAATTAAACATCAACGATGTGCGGTATACTTCGAGTTCATAAACGATCTGTTGTTTGAAATTATGCGGTCGAGCAGTGAAAATTTACATTATTTGAGGAAACAATTGTTATCGTATACGTATTTACGAAGAAAATATAATAATTTGGTCGAATAATAGTAGAAGGAGGTAAAAGAAGAGAAAGAAAAATATGGATAAAACCACAATACAAAATGTTGACTCGCCGATAACCAACTTGTAAATGTTGGTTATTTTAAGGTATAAATATTAATTTACATAAATTACTACATCGGTTGGTTTAATTCGCAATAAATCGTTGATACTATTGTTTGGAGAAGAATCAGCTGCCTCGCAGTATCTGGCGAGTATTGAAGAAGAAAAAAAACAAATAGAAGAACATACTTATACGTATACGTGCATGCGTACATAATTTCTCTAAAATCAAAGAGAAGAATATTATAAAGCGTAAAAAAATTACGAACACGAATATAAAGTAGAAAAAAGGAAAGAGGGGGGACGAAAGAAGGAAATGAGATAAATAAGTCAACACGCCGGCACATACAAGCAACAAATATATACTAAAGACAGGTAAATTATCAGTTACAGATGAAGATAGGTTTAGCGCGCGTGCCACATGGCCTAAGCGACTACAATAACTCCCTTAGTGTGTATCTTCGGTCTCGAGCTCGACCCGTAGTCGCGGAAGAGTATGCTTCGCGCATCGTGGACTTGAGGAAGACTTGTTTAACGCTTCGATGACCACCAGACAGTACATATTACACGCCGGGTCCGACAGGTAGCCACTATTTAGTAGCACTTACCGCGCTCGACCCGGCACAATTTAAAGATCCCCGCTTTCTTCGCGTCCGACCCACCGTTCTCTACATCGTGTGTATTTAACCGAGCTAATAGTAATAATTATTTGTTAACCATTGTTATATTACACTTGCTCGCCAGGCTGCCAACACTCTGATTCCGATGGATGGTCATTATTACTACTGTCAGCGCTCGCATTTTTTTCTTTTACTTAAATTATTTTACAACGCGTGATTTGCAGCACGCAGAATCGCAGAAGAGCTGGTTTTTTAGGTGTTTTTTCGTACCTCGGGTGAATAAATTTGAATGGGTATATTAATTAAAGTTGCTTTTCGACTGTAATCGTTGAAACTACTTGATAAAATTCAGTGGGGAAATTCCCATAAATATGTTACAGGGAAGTTTTTATCGACGCGATGTAAGTTTTGGGGGGGAAAATAGCACAGGTATGATTTTTTTACTTCGGGTGACGGAAATGAAACTGCTGCGTAGGATGGAATTTTTCTGTCGATAAATAATCGTTTCAAGGTTTTCATTATTTTTGCGAACGAATGTTTGAGCTAATTTTATACATCCAAGTATTTTTCCCGTTTCTGAGAAAAAAATTGCAACTCAATACTTTCGTGTTTTTTTTTTTTCCCCTAAAAATAAATAATTGATAAATAAACTTTCAAAGTTTGTAGGAAATTCAACTCATTTTTCAAGAAAAATAAATTAAATTTTTTTTGATAAAGTGATTTTAAAGGTTTATTAGAAACTGTTTGAGAATTTAAAATTCCCTTAAGTACTTATTTGAATAATTTTTTTCAAATACCTATCTAACATTNTTTGTGAGGAACTTGTTCAATTTATTAAAATTATAATTTTAGTCGAAAAATTGATTCTTGCTCGATTCTGTTTTCAGGAGAATCGCAGTGTGATGGATCACCAAAACTTTTCAACTCAAATAGAAATTTCCGCCTGAAATTCAAGTTTTCAAATAAGTATGAAAAGAGTAAGCTACTCCCCCATTCCTGTCTTTTCAGCACGGATCACGCTGGAAAATGATTATTTTTTGTACTTTCCCTTCAGATTTGTATATCTTTTCCCATAATCAATAATCAAAAATCGTAGAAGGTTCTTGAGTGAAATTAGGTATAATTTTCTCTCTCTTTTCCAAAGCACCCAGATTACTTTTTCAATCGCAAATTACCTTCGATTGCAAATTCACTACGTAAATTTCTAGCCGAGCCATGTGTGGCTTTCATATAACAAGCGTTAGTAATTTTTTCAAATTACCTTCGTCGTAGAAATCCTTGATTCGACATACCTTCCACTACAAAAGCTACTCCACATCGAGGTGATCAATTGACCAAGACGAATTTTTCGTAATCTCGACCTATAATTATTCGAAGACGCGCACGCTTTGAAAGATGATTCGAAAGATTTCGGGATTCAGATCATTATACTTGAAAGAAGAGCGCGTCAACTCGATAGGTTGAAATTGATTTCAAAGATGCTGTGAACCACGGGAAATTCATTACTGGTGGCCTTCGAGAGTAACTTTTTCGACGTTATAAATGCCAAACTTGCGGTATCGCGTTAATTACTTCTGTTGAGAGAAAAATGCTATTTTGAAATCAGCGCTAGAGCGTTTGTTTTTTCGTCATATATCGTTAAGCGTTGTTGACGCCGATATTGTGTAAATTTTCGCGCAACAGATTTTTTTTTTGGTAAACATATATCGAATTTTCAACGCGAGCGTGCTGTACCTATCACTACAAACCGTCGTGTGTTGTCAAAACTGGGTTAAAATGAAGCGTGTATGTGTACGATTAATCGTTGAAATACGCGTCGATCAGTTTTTTGACTTTAGGAATTTTATGGTAGCCTGAAAATGGCAAAAAAAAAACACGTCATGAAGATATAGGAAATTTTTCAAGAATTTCCAAAAATAGAGAAAAAAACTCTAGAGAACGCGTAATGTATCATATTTGGCAATGAGTAAGTCAAATGAAGGAATCACGGACGTGCTAGAAAGAGCAAAGATCCACGACCGAGTACTCATTCATTCTTCCAAGTATTACGTTGAACGAGCTAGATGTGGTAATTTATTCATTTATCAAAAAAATCCGGACAGCGAATAATATAAAATGCAAAGTCGATTGTTAAAATCACGTTGTAAAAAATTCATCGGTAAATTCCATTCTTTTCTCGAGACGTCTGCTATTTCAAGGTAGTAATACGAATCGTACTTGGGAGCATACTATTTTCTAACGTAGATTTATCTTGAAAGGGATGCCATAGTTTACGATGACGTTTAATTGACGGTTTCGTTGGCGAATTGAAAATCAGCTAGATGAACCTTTTTCGCGACGTAAAAGGTCAGAAATCGCTTCTAGACCGCGATTCACCACCATCATGACCAATCTGACGAAGTAATTGAGTTTGTCGATTTATGAGAGTGTATATACCGAGAAGACGAGTACGTTGTATGCGTAGACGAGCGCGTTAAATTTTTAATAATTAGATACCAGACACTTTTGAAATAAACACGCGGCTTTCGTGTTATGTGAATGTATGTATGTACTTGTTGTGAAAATGAAAAAGCGTTTGCACACGATATAGCGACATATATGAGCTATTCCTCTGTCATGATAACCAATAACTTAGTTGGAGAGTTTTGTTTCTTTTAATTGATTTGACCCCATTCGTGTAATCACCAGCGAAAAACAGAAGAACGCCGTCGTATCGAGAAATTTGTCCAGTCATCGTGGTTGCGGATGCAGCCACGGCAACTGAACCGGGCGCAGTGTCGACAACGAATCTGCTAATAGCTTTAACAGCGTTCGGTTTTTCAATGTACGTTGTATGTTACAACGCTAGCCCAAAACATCATTTTCAATTCTCCGATGATTAATTACTAATAACTTTAACCATCATTAGAAAAAACAAAATATATTCTTAGAGCAAATCCGCACCAGTATTCTACACTCGACTCGAGTGTGCCGACTCTTATACGAAGGAAAAAAACCATATGGAAGGCGAAAACACAGCTGGATAACCCAACGGTACTAGACGTCGCTGATTGGTTGATGGACTTGGAAAGTTCTTCAACTTTCGCGGTACGTCCGCTGGCGATGGTTTGATTCGTGGACTAATCAAAGTTTTCCCCATTCTCAGGTGCTTTTCGAGTGATTAATTAACCAATGAGAAAGGTCATTAGAAGTCATTAAGGTGCGTTTTTTTATTAAGCAGAGCGCTTTCAAAATTTTCGACGTCAAAAGATGCTTTTGGCTAGTTGACTCTTTGATATGGGCCCGAGCCTAGGGTCGTACTGTTGGCTAATGGGCGCGAGTGGTTAATTGTTTGCCGCCATCGTGGACGACTCGATGTACCTACTCGTGGATAATGGATTGAGGAATAAATGATACCATCGTGTGTTGACTCGTTGATTGATTCAGTTTCTCGATGCCTGAATACTGGCTCATTCTTGACAACGGTTTATCGACTTCATGCGGAAACATTATTACCGAACGAGATATCGTGCGGCGATGCGACATTATCGAAATTTAATTCCGATCCTCGATTGGCTCGCGCATAATTGTATTTAGCCAGTCGTACTGCTCGCTGCCGGTGTAAAGTAAATCGCGATATTCGCGTAAATACGTCTCTTTAATAAATTCAACCCGTTTAGCCTATAAATCATGCCCCGTCTGAGTATTCTCCGACCTTATGTAAATTATATGTAACGCATTTATACGTACATTAACACCTTTCCCCCTCATTCTTTAATCATTTGATCTGTAATGTGTTCGTGTACCTCGGTACGCGTATAATACGTACATATAGACAAAATGAACTGTTTAATACCTAAGTATGTGTATACCTATACCTTGTTGTTATCATTATTATAAAAATCTCTCTCGCGTTGTCCTATTGAAAACCACTCGACGCGTCTGGTGTGATGGAAAAGTGTCGATTCTACGGAAATTAATTACTTTTTAGAAGCCTTTTCTCTCTTGTTTATTATGCCAACGTTATTGTAAGAAGAGAAAAAAGTATTAGAGCTCTAACTCGTAGTGTTTGATTAAAGATAACAGCTGGGGGTCATTTTTTTTCAAGTGTTGCACAAGGTGACCGATATATTTACCATTTTTCTCACAGCCAAGTGTGTGCCCTTTGAGTAATAATTTGATTTCATTTTTGTGTCTAGGGAGACCGTAGTGGTGAAATGGATGATGAAAGTTGTACTTTGGATGGATGGAGAGTGACATAAAACTATGGTCAAATTGCGTATTATAATTTTTTTTTTTTTTTTAATATAAGTTACGCGGTAGCGTTGGTCTTTTCTAAAAATTCAAAATCAGTCAATTGTGATGTTGAAATAGTGAAATTCTTCATTTCAATTTCTCCATTTATTTTTTTCACTTTCGGTTATTGTTGGTTTTTTAGATTCTCGTTTATTTGCCAATTTTCTGTACCAACCATCTCTTAAAATGATTTTTCGATTTGGAAGTCATTTTTTAAGCCATAAAATTCACGATTTATGGGGCGGTACCAATTTTTAAACAATTTTTTCAATTCGCCGAATTTATTTTTAGGTTAATCAATCAGTTTTTGTAGATTTTAGAAAGTCGATCGTTTTACAATTTTTGACAAATTGATCGACGTTTTCACTCGAAAAATTCTCTTTTTCTGCCCCTTGTACATTTTTTTTCGATCTTGATAAATCGGCCAACCTGTTCAGAAATTCATAAAAAATATTGCTATTTTTCCAAAAAGATGTCGGATCAATTCAATTTTAGTCTAATTTTTTCAAGTATTCATCACTGTTGATATTTCCTGCTTGGTGCACCACACTTGATGCTCTACTATTTTAACGAGAGTTAATTGTTAAAGGATTCTGATTCGTAATGTCTGTCAATTTGGCGATAAAACTGAACTAATTTTTATTAATTGTGACATACGATTTCAAAGATTAAATCTTTGTGATCTCGCGCAAAGAGGAACTAGTTTCATTACTGATGAAATCACGTTATGCTAATGAAATAGTAGGTTTGTTGCGATGTGAATATTTTGTCGTGTGTGCGTTTACATTGCAAGTAGGTACAGCTATTGTATGCCTTCATTATAAATGTATGCGTGAAAGTTGAAAATACACTTTTGATATTTTTTCCTTCGATTATTCGCGATATTCGACAAAATTTACGATAACTTTCTTCGCAATCGAAAAAAAATTCCACAGTTGGGTTAGGTTAGGTTAGGTTTGGGTGACGGTAAAGTAATGGTATTTGGATCGCATGTTGAATGATGTACGATCGTTGATAAATATAATAGTGTAATCTTTAATTTATTACTGTTTACTTTCGCATCGATGTTTTTGATCTGATGAAGTTTAATATGTTGGGTTAGGTTAAGTAAGCGGTTCATGTCGTTGATTCTAAATGACTTATTGGTGTTTCCCCTTCTTGATTTTTATGACTACTTTGAGTTGGTGGAAAAATACCTGAATAAAAAAGTGCAGATTTCAGTAAAGTACTCAGTTGGATGATTCGTGAAAATATCAAGCTCGTGGATAGAGATGAAAAAAATAGATGAAAAAAATTTGGAAATTGTCTTAAATTGGAATTTTTTTGTTGATTAAAATTTTCCATTGATCTATTCGCCACTCAGATATCCAAAAGATGAAAAATTTACGCGTACTAATTATTTCGAAAAAATGTCGAAAAATAAATCGTAGGTACGTGTTGAAAGCCCGCATCCAACGCGCTTAACAAAAAAACCAACAACTTGTCAGCGCGGCAATTAAAACGTAATACATCACCGCGAAGCGCTTCAGAATCTTATTGAGTAAATATTCTTTGTAAATGTAAAAAAATTATTTGTTAGTTTAATACCACTTTATAGTTTAAAAATACTTGTTTTATAGCCGCACTTTGTACAGAATTCACGTATGTGGCGAATGGTTACATTAACGACGAATTTATTCCGTCGATGTTTTCTCGGATAAATTCTACGAAAAAATTCAATTCATTTACTTAGCACCGCCTAACATCCTACTCGAAGATTAAAAATTTATGATTCGCCGTGTGTAGGTAATTACTTTCGTAAAAATTATCATGATTTTTTTTTCCTCCTCGCAAACTCTAAACAAAAATACAACAACTACTAATCTGTCGAATATTAAATAGAAAATTTTTTCCAACTTCAACCATTATAATCGATTAGCTCGCGATAGACAATAGCATCGAGTTGACTAGATTTTACTATATTTGAATGGCCCATGCACGCGTCCACGTCCACCTCTTCCAGCGTATTACGTGGTACGGATAATTCAAAGGTGTACGCCATTTGCTCCTATTGTATCGTACACTGGCGAGTGAATTAAACCAGTTAACCCTTTTAGGTTGCTTTTTTTCTTCAAAAAACATCTGGTGAAGGTTGCTTATTTTTGAAAAAAAAAAAAAAATCCAAAACCATAAATCATTCGGACCAAGCTGGAGAGGAAAATGACTGTTGGAAAAGAAACCTGATTTTGAATGCGGAAAATTGAGTTCCACGTGAAGTGGCCAGATGCAGTTTGACTATACGAAGTGAGTCATATGTTTCCTCAGTGAGTCGTAAAAAATTTCGAAATAATTCAGATAGGTATGCTGGTATGATTAAAGTACCTTGTTTCCCTTTCAAAAAAAAAAAATCAATAATTTTTTATCAATTAGTTGAAAATGAAGATTAATATATATTTTTTTGAAAAAACTCGAAGTATTGAAGTTTTGTAAGTATTGAGAAATAATTTTTTAACTTTTGAGAATTCAAGTATTTTTTTTTCAAACGGTTCTCAGCAAATCAGCGATTTTAATTATAACATCCGATTTGTGTAAAACTAAATATACTCGATTTTCGATCTTCATTTTCCTGCGGCGAATGGAAATGCGATATTAGGTATTAGGAGAGAACGCTGTGAAGAATGTAGTAGGCGTGTATTGTGTGTAGATATTATCTAAAATCATGGCTCTTTCGAGCCGAGCTGCGTTTATTAACGATTCCGATACAAATGGTGATTTTTTTTCGATTAACGGGTACAAAATTGTAAAAACGTATCGCTTATTAATTTTCATATTTTTCAAGTTTTAATCCTGGGAAGGAGGGCGAGTTGATAAATCGTCGGTATGACCTAATTTGAGCGTAGAAAAAAAATGGTTCGCTTCTTTAGACCAGAGTAGGTATATCTATTGTGCTTTGGAAAACCGTACAAGGTTGTTGAAATGTGGGTTTTGTGTACAAAAATGATAAAACATGACGTTTATAATTCGGCAATAGTCAACATTGACGGCTTGATACGATCTTGAAGATGTCAAAAGAGAAACGAAAAGCGATTGCAGTGAACCCTCAAGTACGGCATACCTAGTATATATGCGTCGTAGGTACGTACGTGAGATACATAGGTGTAGAAAATAGCTTGCTTTGCCTATCCACGACGACGTGTTGTTGTTGGAAAGCAAAATGACGCCGGTTCGTTCACCTGACACATAAATTTCAACTGATCAAAAATTCAATACGGCGAGAATACAGCCTTAGAAGGCTGCTGATGCGTTGATTTAATGGGCAAAAGTGCTATACGAGTACGGACGTACGTATAGATCGATGAGAGTTGGTAATGCTGTAAAAACGTTGAGTAAACTTTTAACTGGTTCCATTGGCGATGGCGATGGCGATGCACCACTCGATGCTACCGGACACCGCCTGATTATTATTGAGTAAACAATAAAATACTGTAGGAAAAAAAGGGGATCTGGGAGCGAATCTAAAAAACGTTATTTGGGTACAGCAACATGGCAGCGAGCTCTCCGCGTACGTACGTACGTACGTAAAGAGTTTGGGCAAAAATTTACATATTTACAAGTAATAAATGACTAATGTATGTGGCAGATGTTTACTCGCTAGCTCTGGCTCTTTACTGCCTTACTCTTTCTCTCCTGCTCTACCTATCTCTATCTTTCTCGCACGAGCTGTATATACAAGACGTTTTCGTAATGTACTACACGGACCTCTAGTAGTGTACGAGAAGTAGCCTACGAGTTAGTCGTGAAATACATATCATTTCGAATAGTTTCAACAAAAGAGTAAACTACCACACATGGTCAAGAGTTGAATTACCTCGCGATAAAGATTTTTTTTCTCGAGCGAACCATTTACGAAAAAAATCTTTACCCCACTTTGAGCGTTCGAATTCGATTCTTTTCAAAGGTGGCAATTTTCCCAATGTTATCGAATAATTTATATTGGCCGAGTGCCTGCTTTTGATAACCTAATTTAATTTTCTACACTTCGAACTATTGATCGAAGCATTTTGCGTAACCTTGAACTTACACGAGATTATGATGTTTTAAATTTCTCACTTCAATCAGGATTGGCTTTGCCGTTCGACTATCCGTCTGTTCGTAGACTCGACTTCGACGGACGTACATATTACATAGTCAAACCGATCTATATATCTACGAATCGTGTCCTACTGCGATAAAAGCTAATAAAATGCAACTATATGGCAAATGTTATTTTTGTCTTAACATCGACTTTTATGTATAGAAAGCGAGCCGGCTAATACGGAATTTCTTTTATTACACAGCTGCCGGCAACGGCAACTTACACACGGCTTCTTTTGTTAATGTAAGGTAGCTGAGGTAATAAAAGGTGGCGGATTATCGGTCGTGATATTGGAGAGCGCAATTATATTTTGATTACGAGGTAAAAAATTCTCAACTTTTGCCTCTTTTCCTATCGTGCTATGCTCTACCTACACCGAGGTTTGTAATCGAAAACGCGTTCTCGAATACCGGGTGTAGGGTGTTCAGACCACCCTTATCGTTTTATAGGTTTTCTTTCCAAGTTTCAACCGAGCCCGAGCCTTGTTTATTTGTCGAGAATTCCGTAAAGTGATTTGTTTTCGTTCTTAGAATAATTAAAATCGGCTATGGAAGACGGAACCTTGCTATTTTCAGATTTCATTTCTCAATCCACCGCGTTACCCTTCTTTACAGAATACCGTTTGCTGCAGGAGAGAATTTTTTGTGCCATCAAGGTGAGAGGTAAAACGTATATCTTGGTCCAACACCCCTGTAGCTACTATAAAAATTTATCTAGTCGGTCATTTCCGTATTTTAAATTTTTTCCACGAAAATTTTTATTTATAAGCCTACGTAGGTTATGATTAGTTCATTCGGACTTTGTTCCTAAGAAATTAAAAATTTCAATCTACTTAGTTT
>JAAOIU010138082.1:641-10666 GCA_018107765.1 Hypogeococcus pungens | reverse complement strand
TTAGGTACTAGTTACTCGAAGATACCATCTAAATTCTCCTTGAAATGTTCAAGTATAGCGCAATAGCAGTCTTGTTTTCATTAGACGCACACATACAATTCTATGCCTCTATTAATCAAAGTTTGAATCATGGCTTTCACGTAGATGGAACTATTTAGGTTGTTCATTTTGTTTGGCGTAATGGCGTAATATACATATGTTTTTGACGATTGTGCCAGCGAGCACAATATTTAAATGAGAAGAAAAACAAACATGGCAAAAACGTAATTTTTAATAGGCTCGCAATACAATTTTAATATTTGTAGTCATGATCGATACAACTTTCAAATTTTAATTGGTTGGTCATAGCTCAAAAAAAAACTCAAAATGACGTACAAAACTGGTGAATTCGTTTCTGAGATTGTAAGGTAACCTACCACAAGGAAATTTTCTGGTTAGTCTCAGAATCAAAGACAGGAACGTATTCATTGCCGTAATAACAACAATTGATGTTCTTTTTTCTGTCCAACGCCTCGTCATTCTACTGCAAGGCCTGATCATTATGTTTCGACCTCTCTGTCATCTGTGATTCCATTGCTTTCTCCCATTTCTACGAGGTAGTAAAATAAATTGAATTGTTCTAGTATAGGTAGTTTTAGTTTTGCATATTTCTCGTCTTTTATTATAATTTACCTCATTCATCTTTCTTCCTGGTCTCGTGAGTAAGTACCAAATGAAATAAGCGGGTATACAAATGATCGGTATTAAAGTCATAGTCCACCCAATTGCCATTGCCCAGTTCGGATATTGATAGACTCGATTATACGTTAGCTTCAACGATGATTTGATTGAAAATAACATAATTCCCTGAAACATTTGAAATGTATCCACTAGGAAAATTAATGCTACCATACGGTATCGTTATAAGTTGTAATTTCAAATTTGCGTACTTATTGTAGATAGATAGGTAAGTGATTTTTGTAGATACTTGCCATAGTGATAGCGGGAGTGAAATACTTCCAACAATATTTGAACCACTTTGTTAAACGAAATCCTACCATTGTGCTTATGTCGTTATAAAATCGATCAACACCGTAAAAATAAGCCATGCAAATCGATTCGAAGAAACAAATACTCAAAAGCACCATACCGCTGGCAGCGTAGAAATCAAAAATTTGAAAAACATACATTCCACCCTGCAGCGAAGTAGATAAATACAAATATTATCAATGAGTTATAGGTACTCACAGATTTTTCAAGATTTTCCAACCAATTTTTAAACTCACTTCGGTGACCATCGATAATCCTAAAAAATAACTGAACAGACACACATACGCAATGAACCTTTCCTTTCTGTTTCCAACTCGAAAATAATTCGGGAAAATGTCAACGACCGCTGTAATGAACCCTTCAACACCAACGAACTGCGAATCTACTCCCATAAGTAAAATCATCATAAAAAAAGACACAGACCACACCGGAGACCATGGCATTTGGGTGACAGCTTTTGGGTAAGCAATGAATACAAGGCCCGGTCCGGATTCGGCTACTTGAGCGATAGGTACTCCTTGTTCCTTGGCCATATAACCGAGTACGCTGAATATGGCAAATCCGGCGTACAAACTAGTACTCGTGTTGGTCGCTGCAATGATCAAACAATCCTTGACGAAGTTGTTATTAAATTTGTTGTATGACCCGAGGGCGATCATGCATCCTAGAGCTATGGCATACGAGAAAAATATCTGCGTTCCAGCGTCTATCCATACCTACATTATAATGAAACGAAAATGCACGAAGTTTTATTTTAAAGAGCCTAGTCGACCTTGAATTTTTGGTAAATTACCTGAGCTTCCGCCAATTTACTAAAATCTGGTTTGAGATAGAATTTTATACCTTCTGAAGCTCCGTCTAGAGTGATACCTCGAAAAAATAACGCCGTCAGCATCACGTAAGGGAAAATAGCTGTGAAAAAATACACAAAATGTTTTGATAGCGGTTTTTAAGTATTTGTATCCACCAATAATTATTGACGTATTACTGTAAGTAGGTACCTGTAAAATAGACCACCTTGCCGGACGTTTTTATACCTTTCCAAACGCAGAAATATATCAAAATCCATACTACGAAAAGTGATAAGGCTAATTCCCACTGTAAGCCACCTGGTTCATCTATTCCGCTACTTATCCTCAATACTTTCCTCCTGCAATGTTCGAGAAGCAAATAACTTCACCTTGGATTTTCTATTGCAATATTGTCATGAGTGTATATATACTACATGTTCCGATGTGAGTATATGGTTCGCTGTTGCATTTCCGCATTTGAGCACCGGTGATAATTCGGCATTGAAATAGGTAAGCGTAGGCAGGTGTGTCAATATTTCATAAAAATTTGTTGGTATTGTTGTGATCTGATAATCATTTAAAAATAAATTCATACTCCCAATATTCTACAACCGAGTCGACTCTTCTAATCGTGCTGTTCGCACTCAGGAAACTTTCTTTCGATTGAATTCTCGGAACAAAACAATATTTCGTATTCCACCAGTTATCGCAGGTACTCCAAGGTAAAACCGAATTGAAAGAGTTGTAAAAATAATGACCAGCCCACGCCAATATTACAATGTAGTACACATTGAGAAAAAAACAAACTATTGTCGTTGCATAACCGATTCCTGAAAACATAATATTCTCGTCTTGAAAAAAAAGCTTTCTCAATGAAATGAATCAGCTACAACAATGAAACATCGCACGTATGAATATAAACATGAGTGGCTACGGGTGAATGGGCTATGGAGGTGGGCACTTTATTAAATTCGGAGTAGTCAGACCAAAGTGGACATTAACCTAATGAAGGTTCTTGAATGCATGAACTATTATACGCATGCGCTCTCATCAAGTCATCAACATTGCATCTAAATACGACTAACCTTTGAATATAGGACAGATATTCCAAGCTGTGATACCTCCTTGGCTGGTCAACTGGCCGAGACCAACTTCCAATAGAAATATTGGTATCCCCCCGGTAATCAAGCAGATGAAAAATGGTATCAAAAACGCTCCTAAAATTAATACCTATGTAATAATAATGAATCTCGAGCAGAATTAACATTTGAAACTCATCTTACCGCCACCGTTCTTGTAACATAGGTACGGAAATCTCCAAACATTTCCTAGTCCGACAGCGAATCCAATTCCGGATAAGACGAATTCTATCTTATGGGCCCATTTTTCTCTAACGTATGATTTTCCATCTTCGTCCGGTGTCGAACCGATATCAATATTTTCGCATTTTTCGGCCATTATGAACAATCAAAATCTAATTCCAGCTATGTCATACTATGATTCGACGTATATTTAGTTAATGTATAAATCGTATAAATAACCACGAATCATATAACGAAACAAATTGAATGGTGTAACGTTAAACTTAATGGGAAACAGGATATAATCAATTTAAAAGCATTGTGATGGTGGAAATGTATAGCACGTCTTTACGAAAATATTATCCGTCGTATTTTTATTCCCTAAGAATTCCTTCTCATTTTATTCCAATTAGACCAATTAGTTTTTGGTACAGCTAAAAAGTAAATTTGGTACGATGAGTATCGCATTTTATATATTTTGGTAAATAATCATTATTGGTATGTCTCGGGATGAGGTTCTGTAATTACAAGTGTGGCGTGTAAAGTTTTGCTTAGCGTTGGATTTCGTTGTATCGGTGATGGTAAAGTTCATTTTACTTTTTGCATTTTAATGTTTTCACAGCTCCACTAAAATTTCCTATTTTTCGGGTGTGCGTTGTGTTTTGTTAATGTACTAGTAAAAGAACATCTCGTTTGAAAATTTTTGCGATAAATTTATGTTTTTATTCAAATCAGAAAATTATTTTCGTAGCGTTAAGAGGTAAAAATGAATTCTTATGAATAATATTAGGTACTCTCAGAATTTTGTTTCTGTTTGGTTGCTGTCAAAGGTAGGGCCAACCAAAAAATTACTATTGCTTCATTCGCAACATTTTTCATGGTCTGTTTCTTAATTTTTTTAATCTAATTACACAAGTATTTTTTTAGAATAATAATAAGAGGTTCGCATTTGAAACATAATGTGTAATTTCAAAATTTTGCGCAATTTTCGGACTCATTTTGTGAATTTAATTTTTAAAAATAAAAATAAAAAAATGAGGAAAGAGGAGAAAAGTTTGTACTAGAAATTTTGGTTCTGGCAAATGGCAATGGCGAATCAGGATAAGAAAAATGATTATAATTCATCCTAGATAGCGCTTCGTATTGCTTACGTCATAGCACCAATACAACCTCAGAACTGCCCACTTCCCACGATGTCTGTCTCACACTTTTCTTCAGGCAAAGTAGGTCCATAATACACAAACAGCTGTTAAGATTATGTTGTAAAAAATTAATGATTTCGTAAATGTGATGCCCGTATGTTGGAAAAAAACTCGAAAATGTAGTTCTAAGTGAATTCAAGCACGTTATTTTAATCTTGTTCGGTTCATACGATGTGACAATTCGGTAAACAATCACCAAATTCGGATTGATAAAGAAGAGTTGTTATTTACTTTCTCTAGTTATGATGAATAAAAATAGCGATAAAGAAGTATCCTACGACTACTTCCATCAAATCGATAGAAGAAACATAACGCTGGAAGACAGCTTGAATATCATCAATAAGCAGAGTCAAGAAATAGCTCGACTGAAATCCGAGCTAAATTCGGTGAAAACGGAAAGAGACTTATTGATTTGTGAAACCAGTAAATTAAAATTCGAATTGGATATCGTCGATTTGCGACGAATGTACAGCGAACGGTAAGTGTGGCTTAGATCACAATTCATTGAAAAGTATTTCCATTTTACTTTCTGTTCATGTCGAAAATATGTCCTATTGTTTCGCATTAATATAACCAATGCAATCGGTTCAATTATTTTACTACTCGTTGACATAATTTATGAATTCCTGCTTGTATTAGGTCTTCGGAGAAAAACAGACAAAATTATATGAATGGATCGGTTGGAGACGCACGAGATGGGTAAATATTTTTCTTAGTCGTAATTATGTATTCAGATTGTGTAAATTTTCAAATTTCGTGTTATCTTGGCCGTGTTTACACAGTAACGACGAGTGTAACGAATACGATGAAGAAGAGCTAAACGGCGATATCGATGACCTTAACGAAGAAGACCTGAATGACAATTATAAATCGGCGGCTAACTTCAGCGAGCCTTATCATTACCAATGGTACAATGCCCACAATAACAACAACAACATACGTAATAACTCGTCTGAATTCGTGAATCATTCGAGAACCGTAATGAGGTAATTAACAATACGCATCTTTCATCGCCTATCTGTATACGACGTATTCTTTGTTTACACTTTCTTTTTCTTATTTTAGTTATGAATTATCTCAAGATTTATTAGAAAAACAAATCGAAATGATAGAACGCAAATATGGAGGAGCCAAAGCTAGAAATGCCGCGATTACCATACAACGTGCATTCAGACGTTACACGCTAATTAAAAAATTCACCGATATAACAAATATGGCCAAAGGTGAGAAGAGAGTTAGCAGGCTCGAAAATAATGTCACTCATCAATACGTCGATTATAATCACTGCGAGTCGAAAAACTCATCTTCCGTGCAAGCTAACGTCACCCCGATTCGATCTTTATCAATGAAAGAAAAACGCCTACCAGAGCTAGAAAATGGCACTAATTCTCTACCTCGGACGTATGCTGGCCGTTGCACAAGCTGTAACTATTGTTGCGCAAACATTTCAAGTACATGCTCGGCTTGTTGTATGAATACTCCTTCGCCAATCAATATTTGCAATAGTTCGTATTGCTTAAAGGTACAGTAACTCGTCGTTTCGTAATTTATGACTTTTGTGTTACCATCTATTCATTGATTTGATAATCGATTAGGTTCCGCAAAATCATTCTGGCTCGGTCGAAGTATCCAGAACCTATCAAACGCTAATGTCGTCGTGCAATTCCGGCTCTCCTCTCCCATTCCAATATCACTCCGCATACCAGAGAAAATATTCCAACCAATACCTTTATTACAACATGTCGCAACATCAAGTGCCTTCATCTTTATCTCAAATGTCAACGCCAGTCAAAAAAGTCCCACCTGAAGTTCCCAAACGAACTTCGTCCATCTCGTTTAAGTCTAACGATAGCAATCAAAGTTTGCTATCGAATTCCGATATCTCTTTCAGCAAAACCAAACATGGCAGTATGTCGAGTGTATCGTCTGGTAGTGATTCTAGTTCAACCATGAATGCCTCACATTCCTCATCAATTAGCATGTCTAATTACTCTTCGAGCATCGGATCGTGGAATAAAAAACCGCAAGTAAGATTTACCCGTTTATTTGATTTCATGAGTTTTTAAGCGTGAAAGCGATCAACGGTATGCGGACTTGGGTCATACCCTAACCTAGTACATATATTGACCCAGATGCATATTCGATGATTTACTCGACTCGATATTCTTCTAAAAAAAATCTATTTTGGAAATTTTTAGATCTCCGAAGCTACCAGAAAACGCCAGTATCGCGTCGGACTGAATTTATTCAACAAGAAACCAGAAAAAGGTATAAGTTATCTGATGCAGAACGGTTTCCTCGACAATACTCCTCAAGCCGTCGCCAAATTCTTAATAGCCAGAAAAGGTCTGAGTAAGCAAATGATAGGCGAATATTTGGGCAACGTTTCGAACCAATTTAACAGCGCTGTACTAGAGTAAGTGTTCTCTAGCCACCCGCTAAAAATTACGACTTTCCGTCAATTTTTACGCATCTGCTTTCGAACAGATGTTTCGTCAACGAGCTAGATCTATCAGGAATGCAAATAGACGTGGCTCTCCGAAAATACCAAACGTATTTCCGAATGCCAGGAGAAGCTCAAAAAATCGAAAGACTCATGGAAGTATTCAGCCACCGATACTGCCGCTGTAACCGCGACGTAATATCGAAATTCCGTTCGCTAGACACAGTGTTCATTTTGGCCTTCGCCATTGTCATGCTAAACACCGATCTACATAAACCGTGTATTAAAGCTGAGAACAAAATGACGCTCGATGGTTTTATCAAAAACCTACGAGGTACGGAACTACGCTCTTGTAAACTATCCACCTTGAATTTGTTTATCGTTCACTCTCCAATCCTGTACGTACCTACCGAATCATTTTGCAGGAGTCGACGACGGCTGTGATATCGACAGAGATATGTTAGTCGGAATCTACGAACGAATCAAAGCGAACGAATTCAAACCCGGAAACGATCACGTATCTCAAGTGATGAAAGTGCATTCGACCATAGTTGGAATTAAAATGGTAAATATTTCGTTGTTTTAATAAACCTAACGTGCTCTTTTCACCAAACTCGTTTGTGCGTTTGCCATTTTATCACGCGTCATTTATCGATGTTCTACGTTTCTAGGAAAGGCGAATTTCATGTTTTTTTTTATTTTTGATTCAATCCCTCCCTACCTAGCTTCTTACTTGAGAATGGAAAATCGATAAGATACGATACCTAAAAAAATAATAATAAAGTACCAGTACTCGAAATTTATTGGCCTCATCGAGAAGACTAAATCGTCGGTGTTATGGCAAACATTGCGATGTAAATATTACGCTTGAAGGTCGTTGAAACGTATTTTCAAATTTAATAACACAATCGTAAAAAGCATACCGTGTGCAGAATAGGTACGACAAAGTGTATGTGACCTTTTTACGAAAGATCTCGACGTCGATGGGAATAATAAATAATCGAGCTGGCTTGATTGTTTTTGTGATATTATTAGTTTCTTTATAAATGCGAACTGTGGTTGACGGGGATTTTGGTGAAACGAGGGGGGACGTTGTCAGGTTACTTTATTTCAGAAAGCTCTCGAGAGTGACTGGGTGGGTGATTAGTCCGTCGAATTTTATGTAAGCGTGGATTTTAGATAATTTACGTCAAAAAATAATAAAAATGAAGAATATTTCGGTTCGAAAGCATGATTTTTTTTGTTGCCCATAAAAAAGAAAAAGAAATTCTGCGGGAAACGGTTTGAATAAATCGATTATCTATTTTTTTATCATCGAAATTTCTTCTGAAAGTTTTAGAAATGGGGCGATTTCAACAAATCGAAGTAAATATAGACTTTTTCGACCTTCGATATTCGATTGAAAAATGATGAGATTAGTTGAAACTGAAGTAAATTTTTTTCAATGATTTTTTACGGAGAAAATATGGTCAAAACTTGAGAAAAATCAGTAATCGATTTTTTCGATTTCTGTCCCACTTGTGAAATTTTTTGTCTTGTTCGATTCGAAAATTACGTTACTGAATTTCGTTGTTCGACTATCGATACGAAATTTTTCGACTTTCATTGAAAATAGTCTTCCATAAAAGTCCCTCAATTTTTTTTTTTTTTTTAATTATTATTGATATTCCTCTCAACCATTCACGGAAAATTGATCTCGTATCGATATTATTCTGCCGAACCAAACACTCTGTCGATAATTGCCACTTATTGCGGAAAATTCCTCGAATCTACGCTCTCGATGAATTATAGCGAAATACCCGTTATCTGTTGTGCTTCGTCGATGAAGTTATCTAAACTCCGAATTCGAGAGCCGAGAAAAAAAATACATAAATACGTAAAAAGAAACAGAAGCATCTCATTTTGTGGGCGTTCGCGCAAGATTGCATNAGACCGTCGAGCCACCGAGAAAGATACAGATTTAATTAGGGCGTATCGTGCCTGTACGTATTTCATTTTTATGCGTTCGATCGTCATAATCGTACAGCCATGCTACTAATTACACGTACTATAAACGTATTACGAGCCAGGTAGTACGAGCCATACGCAGGTATTAGAAAAATTTAATCCTTCCGAAGTCAACGACGATGTTCCCACCATTGTGTAATTGACTGCGAACCCACAGCAGTCGTAGACAAAAGGCTAGGTGGTCGTAGTTCGGAAGGAAGGAAAACAGGCCACTTGTGACGATGTAAGGAGGGGCCGAGGAGATGGAAAAACTGCGCACATAGGCTCATTCTTCGCGTTCAATATACCTACAATATACATAATTATTGTAAAATAATAATTAAAAACGTTGGCAAAAAAGAAACGAACCATGTAAGGAAATTTTTTCCACTTTATCGATTTGAGCTTAATACACATTTTTCTCGAGTATTCATATTGTTATGATTATTTCTAGTTTCATAATTTCACCTTGGATTTTTTTAAACAAATATTATAACTCTGGTGTGATTGTTTTTTATTGCAGAATTTGGCGTTACCGCATCGTCGGCTGGTGTGTTACTGTAGACTGTACGAAGTACTGGACGTGAATAAAAAAGAACGAACTGGTTTGCATCAAAGAGAAGTGTTCCTATTCAATGATCTACTCGTGATTACGAAAATACTCAGCAAGAAGAAGAACAACGTTACGTACACGTTCCGTAAAAGCTTATCGTTATCCGGATTACAAGTGTCTACCTTTAAGACGCAACGTAAGTCATCGTGTCTGGATTACGTTTCGCAGTTTTCCCTGTACTGAGTAAGGGGGAGGGGGCAGGGGTCCGCACGTTATATACATATGTAAATTATCGATTGTTTTCTGACTCGTCGACGAATGTCGCCGGTACATTTTATAATATCGCGTAGGTAGGGAGGTATGGAGCCTGTTTACGCGAGACGAAAGGAAAGAAATTATCGTCGAGTGAGAGTTTCAAGTGCGTTGAGGTATACTCAACGAACGACGACGATACACGGTGATAAGGGTCGTTCGTGTTCGTGCGGTACAAGACGAGCGTGTGTGCTCGAATGCGAGTGTAAAGACAATGCAACGGAAATTACTCTGCACTCTTGTGAACGTAGAACAAGAGAAGATCCGTGAAATATGCTGCATACGTACGTTACGTATATATCTAGACCTACAGCTACACATTATCCTTGACTTTTAGGTCCCTGATGATTTCATGAGTCGACGACGACGGCTGACATGTGTTTTGTATTCGTACAATGTCAGTCCCCC